>JAHBCN010000015.1:447109-587796 GCA_019359885.1 Listronotus oregonensis
AAAGCCCTACTTAAAATTCTTAAAATGATTTTTCATTGTGTACATCAAAATATTTTTTAATATGCTATTTGTTAATTTTCTTTTAGTGTAACTGTATGTTTCGAAGGTTACGAAATCTGACCCGCGGAGATCAAAGGTGCCGACGCTTCGTGTCGCTTCTGTATGGATCAGTATTCTGGGCTTTAACTATCTGTCAACTTCTTATCTCTGTGAAATGCAAAACTAAACTGGCACGTGCGGATTTTCCCTGGCTTTTTATAGTAAAGTGGAAAAGAATGGAAAAGTCTGGAAAAGTCTAGAATTAGCTGGAAGGATTCTTTTACTACAGGATGTAAGAAAGTGTAAAAAGGATGTCTCCAGCGCCCTCAGGATAATCCGCAATGACCGTCGAAAAAGGGAAAAACTAAGGTAACCTATTTTAAATAAATTATTAACCTAAATAAAATAATTATAACCTTTTATATTTCTAATAACTAAACACCAACTAAAGTCTGTAACATTATTTATGGCAGGGTTTACCAGTGAGAGTTGTCATTTAAATTTTATTGCGGTCGAGAAATTAACGAATTATTGTGGAATGTACCATAACTAAATATAAGTCCATATAAAGGCTGGTTGATGGGCACAACTTTAAATTTAATTTAACATTTATTTAAATTTATTTTACCTTTAAGAATTTCTAGACCATTTATAAAGAATATTTTCATTTACCTTATGCAAGCGCAGAAACACGATAATTTCGTTGAGTTGGTATTAATAATTAAACCATTTTTTATATTTTGACCATGGGCGTCGATAAGGGGAGGGGGTAATGGGGTAGTTACCCCCCCCCCAAACCCCTACCTGTCACGTCGTCGGCAAATATATTCTTCCGAAGTCGAATGTGCAAACATTATAAATGTACATATTAGCATCAATAAAAACTTTGATCATGATTTTAACAACATTATTATTTTCCAGCAAATAACAATTTATGTAACATATTTTGTCAGGGTTGTGTTCAGAGTTGTTTTTTCCGATACTAAAATTACCCCTCCCAGGAAAAAATATTATTGACGCCCTTGGTTTTGACTAGGTTGTTGACTGTTTTTTGTGCTTGGTTTGTTATTATTTAATAAATAAAATAATTAATAAAGATATCCGTATTGTCCGTTACGTAAATCGGTTTGAAGGTTAAAGTTGACAGTTCGGTCTAGACGAATTTTAAGTTTGGTTACACTGCTCGCGCATACTCATTTTCATTATTATTTAATTTAACTTTAAGAAGATAAAAGTTGGCCAACTTCTTAAAAAAAAGGTAAAGTTTAAACGGTGTATAAACGCGCTTATATATTGGTGTGCAATGATCTTACACTTAAGTTAAATTAAAGTTAAATTAAATTTAAAGTTGTCTGCATAAACCAGCCTTAAATTGCCATTTTTAGGAAGCAGTAGTAATTCTACTTATTTTATGAGGACTGTAGTATTTATAAGAACAAAACATGCCAAAACTTACGTTATTTAATAGGCTGCGCCACCAAATTCCTAGATTTATGCCTTTTCAAAATTTTCCGCACTATTAGCCAAAACCTACTAATAAAACGTATAAAATACAGGTTAAAAATAAAAAGAAAACTTGTGGTTAGGTCTCAAAAATATATTTCACAAACAATAATAAACACCTCGCTGTTTCATTTGGGCATGTTATTGCCACAACACAATGTAGTTGTTGCATAAAACCATCTCCTCGGTTCTCTGGCCCATTTCCGTAAAAGTTGCTTTTGAAAACGATACGCATGCAACGGCAAAAATAAATCTGCCGGTTTCGAAAAATTTTGGATTCAAGCCAGTAGCATTTCACCAATGTAGTTAGCCGAAAAGAAAAAAGTAAGGATCTAAATAAAAACTGGGTCAATGTGTGGAAAAAACACTTAATGTTTTTTGATTTTGCCAATTCAACTTATAAATACATCCAAAGGTGTTTTTTTTTTTGCATTATACAAAGAATGCCTTAAAAGCTTTATTTTCCCAGACTTTCTCTTTCTTTTAAAGGTAGTCTTTTTTTAAATTTAATAATCCTAATAATTTAATATTTTCTTTTACACATTTTTTTCTTGAAACAGTCCACGCAGGCTTGATACCTAAGCACCAAAACGTACCGATGGCGTCTTAAAAAGCAGATATTGTGAAAAGTTTAATAATTGTTCCTAGTGGACTGTAAAGGAATGCATAAGTGGCACTATGTGTTCCTATACAGAGTCGCAAGTGAAGGAATTATACAGACCATGAGACCAAGTCCCCTATAGCTTGTCGGTAGGTAAGAAGAGAAAGCTTTATGGTGAGAGTGGAAATAATACAGTTAAAGGTATTATCATCAGCAAAACTAGAAATAAACAGAGAGATAACAGTTCATGTAAAGAAGATAAATAATTGGCGTCAAAGCGAGCCTTGAGCAGGTACACATTGAAAAAAACTAAAGAAATGACTATTATAACAGATATAAGTCGATTAGAAAAAAAAAGTGGAGATCTAAGCAGCATAGGAAGATCGGAAGTTTGCTAAGAAGCGCAGCATGCCAGAACGGGTCAAACGCTTTAGATATGTCAAGAGCAACTATCTGAGCTTCGCCAATAAACTAAAGGGATTTGTTCCAGTTATTAAAAAAAAGAAAAGTAGATCTGCTATGGAACCTGTACTGTTTCTATTGCATAGGTTACAGATTTTGTAAAAAACGTCTAAAACTAGTGTTTACTCATTTAAACAGTATAAAGTAGATACGATGTACAATTACATTTATTTTCTCTATAGGTTGATAATCTTAAATCTCGAAAAGGACTCTAAAATGAAATAATAACATTTAAACTTAAACGCATCAAGAGGTTCTCTAAAATTCTCAATTGTTTTTGTAAAAAAAAAATAAAAACATTGGAACAATTCTAATATTCCCCGAAATTTTAAGAACACTAATATCTTGACAGATAGTGCGGATTCCGTCATAAAAGATCCACAGCAGATCTCCTTTTTTTGTGTCGCACAATTGAAACAAGTCCCTTGAATTTCTGGGTAAATACTAATAAATTGTTTAATACTAAAAAATCTTCTGAGCTGGATGGCATACCAGCAATCGTCTTAAAAAAATGTGCTCCCGACCCTAACTCGCCTCTTTCGAATCTCTTACGACACGGGCATTTTCCCGGAGAGTTGGAAAGCTGCACGTGTGCAGCCTGTCCCCAAAAGGATCCAAAACTCTTCCTTTTAACCACAGACCTATATCTGTTCTTTCTGTTGTTTGCAAAGTAATGGAAAAATTCATTAATTCCCAAATCTTAAAGTATCTGGAAAAACATAAGATCTTACATGATAGACAGTATAGATTCCGTCACAGTAGATCCACAGCTGATCTTCTTTCCTTTGTCTTACACAAATGAAACAAGTCCCTTGAGTTTCTTGGTGAATCCCAGATCGTTGCTCTTGACATATCCAAAGCTTTCGATCAGGTCTGGCATGATGGGCTTCTTAACAAATTTCCTTCTTACGGTCTTCCACCTAAGCTTTGCTCCTTGCTTTCTAGTTTCCTTTTTAATCGGTGTATATCAGTTACTGTAGATGGTCATTCTATCAGCTTCTACCAAATTAATGCTGGGGTGCCTCAGGGCTCAATGCTCTGGCACCCACGCTGTTTCTTCTACACATTAACGATTTTCTCTCTTCCACAATCAATCCACAAGACCTTAAACTTATTTTGGATTGGGGTGCCAAAAATCTTGTTCAGTTTAGAGCGGCCAAGTTCTGCAGAACAAAGAGTCGTTTAATCTTGTCGGCGTTACTTCTGAGAAAAAGCTTGGATTCCTCTTCCGAGCCAGAAAATATTTCTCTTCTTCCAATCTGTACACTCTGTATGTATCCCAAATCAGACCCTCTTTAGAATATTGTTTTCATGTCTGGGGAATGGCGTGCCCTACAACACTTAGCATTCTGGACTCCATTCAAAGAAGAGCCGTTCGTCTTATTAATGATTCAACGCTCACAGAAAGGCTTCCTCTTCTTGCTCACTTGTAGAGAATCTGTCGCTCTTCTATAGGTATTTTCACGGCTTCTGCTCAGAGGAATTGGCCAGTATAATTCCTTCTCTGGCAGCTCCCAACAGAGCAACACATAGTGCAACTTTTATGCATCCTTTTACAGTTCAGTTAGAGAGGCCCCGAACTTCGCGCTTTCTTCGTTCCTTCTTCCCTAGAGTGTCAAGACTATAGAACTTGCTGCTTGCAGAGGTTTACCTTCTTCTCCCAATCTCCAAATATTTAAGTCCCGTGTGAACAAATTCTCTCTCACCACACTTAACGACACCCACGGTGCGTTAGTACTTAGGCATCAGCCTTCGTGGACTGTCCCAAGATAAAAAAAAAATTCCACATCGCTGCTCTTGACATACCCAAAGCTTTTGACCAGGACTGGCATAATGCGCTCCTTAAGACACTTCCTTCCTAAGCTTTGTTTTTTACTCTTTAGGTTCCTTTTTAATCGAATGATATTAGTTATTGTTAAAGGTCACTCTTCCAGCAGTCACAAAATTAATGCACGGGTGCCCTAGGGCAGCTATTCTCAACCGCTGGTCCGGCGGACCACCAGTAGTCAGAAATTTTACTGGTCCGCGGACAATTTCTTCTATCCGCGAAAAAAATTGACCTATTAAAAAAAAACAATAATAACTTAATTTTAATTTATAAAATTAGGAAATAAAAATATCACTGGTCCGCAATTTTTTTTAATTTTACTGGTTCGCGGGTCGAAAAAGGTTGAGAAACGCTGCCCTAGGGCACAGTTCCGACACCAACTCTGTTCCTTCTTCAGATCAACGATCATCTTTCTTCCACAATCAATCATATTCATATTAATGCTAAGGATAGTACCCTGCATTCTAATATTCCATTTCTCAAGCCAGTCTCTGAAACTGACTTGGAAAATAGGCGCACTGTAAAGCAGATATCTCTTTCACAGCACCTTAAACTAATACTGGATTGGGGTTTCAAAAATTTTCTTCAGTTAAATGCCTCCAAAACAAAATCATGTTCGCTGCCTCAAAAAGGTCTACCATTGCTCATCCTTTACATATGAACTGTCAAGTTCTGCAGAACAAAGGATTATTTAATCCTATTAAAACTTACGATTCCTCTTTCTTGCCCTGTTATATCTTGATTTTTTTTTTAAACACTCCAATATTTCACCGAAATTTGGAATTGCTACTTATGTACACTATGATTTTCTAGTGATTTACCCTTAAATATGCCCTAAAAGATTGCTTACTTATTTTTTTAAATATAGTTAATATACATGTATAATTGTTTTTATAAGACATCTCAAAATAGTCCACACGCCCACAAAATCAAAAATTATTTTTATAATAAACTCTTATTGATTTACTTATTTTTCAATGATTTTTTGCAATAAATCGCGTTTATAAGCATCGTCGTTTTCAAGTATTTGATGTTTAAATTTTATTTTCCTTTCACTATACCAATACGGTACAAAGAATATTCTACATACAAACATACATATATGTATGTGTAATTACCGTAATAAGTTAACAACCATTTCTATTTTCCCGTAAACAACAATTTCAGGAATTTTAATCGTTCGCCATTCAGTTTCTTATTCAAATAGCCAGGTAATTTTACTATTTATTTACTTACGCCGAGTACAAAATTGTTTAAAAAAAATTCTCGACTGAGATATAGATAAATTGTGTCATGGGTGTATGTTAAAGATATTTTTAATGGATTTAGTAAAAACCGAAGCTAGAATAGTCTTAATTCTAATAGATTGCACAAGTCATGAGCCTACGTTAACATATTTTTAGATATCCATAAATACACCTAAAAACTAATATCAAGATAACACAATCGTCCCATTAAAGCAACCACAAAGACCCGTGAAATTCTAGCAGACGTTTTGAGTTCTAGGTATGTAAGTCAATTTTATTTTTTTCTTTTTACTCACTTTGTTTACCATTACTTAAATAATTTAAACCAAAACAAAGATTAAGATGAGTTCAAAAACTTGAACAAACCACTTACTTTTTTCAGGGTTTGTGCTTTTAATTCTTAACAACTTTTTCTTAATACAATTTCCTCTATCTCTCAAATTAGGGTCACTTTACTGGTAGCGATTTCTAACAATTTAGTTATAATTTGCCCTGTATAACACCGATCTGAGTGAAACTTTGTGTATTTAAGTTTCAGACCATGCAGACCTCAATCCCAAAACACCGTTTTGAAATTCGTAAACTTTTTGTCCGTTTGTCCTTACGGACCACCTATCCTCGGACACACTGTTAGGTGTTATATACTCTATCTTACTTGTTATTAGCATATTATTGTAATTTGGTGTCTGTAAGAGTATCAGCAAATAAATACATTAACAAATAGAAATAAAATTGATTAAACTTTTGTAAGTAAACTAAGAAATATGGGCGAAAACCGTAAAAAGCGGATGTAAGATCTTAAAACATAATTCAATATTATTATTCATAGCAATTATTTATGGTACCAGTCCTTATTTAGACCATCAGCCTGACATATTTGCAACAAGTAATTAATTTTCTTCATATGAAATATTAATACTAGTATAAATATTATAACTATTATATTGTATACCTACGGTACCACACCCACGTATTATTACGGATAAAAGCACAAATTATACTAAACAAGGATATTAATAAAAACCTAACAGGTTAAATAAAAATTTTGTTTAATATTTTTTCAAAAAATTATATTTACCTAATGATCATTATACAGGGTGTCCCAGAAGTAATGGGACACAGAGCAACAGCAGATTCCTTAGGTCAAAATAAATGCAATTAACATAAACTTGCCTTATCCCAAAGTTGATAATAACTGAGATACAGGGTGTCAAACTTTTGATTTTGTTTTCGTTTTTTCGTAATAATTTCTTAACTAAACGACGTATTGATACAAAGTTGGGGATTTAGGGGTTCTTTGAGGCGAAAAATTCAAATTCATCCATACTTTTGATGTAGCTGGTAGAGGGGGCCAGCTACGGCCTACCCCACTTGTTTTAAATGCCCTAACTTTTTTTAAGCTTAGTATATTGACCTGTTTATTAAAAAAAAGTAACTATAATTCCCTCTGCGTTAAAATGTATACTTTATTTAGGTCTTTAGGAGCAACTGTTTTCGAGATAAATGCATTTTAAAGGACCCCGGAATTTTTCTATGGAAAATGGTTTTCGGCCAATTGTTTTTAAACTTTGCAAAGTAATAGTTTTTAACATGCTGATCAACAGTCTTTAAGGGCACAAAACCCAAAAACCCCTCTAACCCCCTCAAAATGAGCCTTATATGTCACTAGGAATTTGGAGACCTTTGAGGGTGATTTTAAGGGGGTTGGAGGGGTTATTGGGTTTTGAGCCCGTGGTGACTTTTGATCTGCGTGTTAAACACTATTACCTTGCGAAGTTCGAAAACAATTGGCCGAAAACTATTTTCCATAGAAAAACTGCGGGTTCTTTAAAAGGCATTTATCTCGAAAAGAGTTGCTCCTAGAGACCTAAATGAAGTATATATTTTTAACGCAGAGGGAATTATAGTAACTTCTTTTTTAATAAACAGGTCAATATCCTAAGCTTAAAAAAAAGTTATGCCATCCAAAAGAAGTGGGATAGGCCATAGCTGGCGCCCTCTACCAGCAACATCAAAAGTATCACAAATTTGAATTTCTCGTCCTTAAAAACCCCCAAATCCCCAATTTTGTACCGCTGTCACTTAGTTCAGAAATTATCACAAAAAACGAAAACAAAATTAAAAGTTTGACACCCTGTATCTTAGTTATTATCAGCTTTGGAATAAGGCAAGTTTACGTTAATTGCATTGTTTCGACCTAAAGAATCTGCTGTTGCTCTCTGTCCCATTACTTCTGTGACACCCTGTATACTAAATAATGATAAGGTTTAGGTCATTTTTAAGTTAAAGTTATAAAAATCTGTAACATTCTAAATTTTATCTAGGCACACTGCTCTAGTGCGCAGGCCACACGAGTGTCTGTATTTACATGAAATGTTACAATCTATTTTTCCCCCTGTCATAACTTCGTTCTCCTTCCGCATACCGGTATGAAATTTGGTATGTAAATCCAGATAAGTATTCTAATTACCGGTGAAAAAAAAATGGGAAAGTTATGTCACGTGATCTCCGAAATATTCGATTTTGAATATCGCCCATTTTACTACTGACCGACTAATTGATTCATTAAAATTATGGGGCACTTTCCAAAGGAGTAGAACTTGTAACTTGGTGAAGTGTATTTATTCATATTTAAACCAAGAAAAAAAACCATTCATAAATCTCCCAATAAGGACGGTAGAAAAAAAAAAACACATAAAATATCCTAAGAAAACAATCCATAAAACCTTTTTTTGGTCAGGCTTTTTAAAGAATGTTTAAGAACCATTCTTTATGTTTAATGAGTTAATCGAAAAATTACCTAAATATAGGCATTTTCCCAAAACAAAGCAATTTTTCGCACTAAATGATTTTGTTAAAAGGTTATCAATATGAGAAGATTTGTGTTTATAGATTTTTTAGTATTTGGAACAAATCAGTAATAATTATTTTAACCTGGACAAAAATTTTCGAACGTACTTCAGGCAGTATTAAAAGTTTAGTTGTTAAACCAATGAGCTAACATAATAGATAGAGAAAGCATTTCATTCATAAACGCAATTGAGAGCTGCGGCCAACATGTTTTTGTTTATTATTGGCGATAGAATGGTACAAGCATAGTTTGTACTTACTTGTGAAATGATAATCCAAGAATCATATCCGTCACTTTACACACTTGACACTGCCTTACCATTTTAATTTATTAAAAGTACTTAGACAAAACTGAAATTTTACAATTGTCACAAAAATTACCCAAACAACAAAAAACATTTAAACTAAAACGCCATATTAAATGTGTCATCTGTCGACCGAAGCCATGGATTCTAGAGAGGTAAGGGATCATCCACTCTGTGTTACAAAAATGGCCCTCCAGAGGGCCGTTTTTAAACTTTACTTTATATATTGCGTTCAAGGTCATTGGTTCTCATTGGTTCCCTAAGCTACACCAGCACCTCCTAGTGAGGGTCACTTTTTGAGCAAAACAGCCATAAAAGAGGGTGATCCTTTACTTCTCTAGAATCCATGAGCGAAGATGAAGGTGGCGAAAGTACGCTTTTACGAAAAATCCGCTGTTGTCACGTTGTCGCGCCTTTATTAGTAAGCTGTCCAAAAAGAAAATAGTCTTTTGACATCATTACTTTTCCGTGTTATACTTTATAGTAATAAATATAACAGATATTAATCACACTTTAAAATACAATAGTGCAGTAAATTAAGTAAAATTTAATCATAATATACTATCAAGTAAATGAAACAGAAAGATACTTGGCAACCACGCTTTACGACAAAATAGTATATGTAGGAACCATTTGTCCGGGTTTTGATGGATTTTATCGTTTCTAGTACAGAGGTTCATTCATCGCTCGGCAGAACCTTAGAATTTGCGTTTATGATGCCACTCTTAGGCCAAATCGATGCTTTCTCCAGTTAAACTAACAGCTCATTGGTTTAAACAATGAGGCGTGTCAGCTACCGAAAATTTTATGTTTAGTTTTTTCTTTGTTTAAATATGAATAAATACACTTTATGTAAGAAGGTTTTAAGGGACAAGTAAGGGAAAAATTCTGAAAACAGCTACTGAATTTTTACTCGGAACGAGCTGAAAAGGGCCGTAATACCGCATATTCAGGGGGTATTTTAGAATTTTACAATCTGATTGAAACTGCGTTTCAGAGGTCATATTAGTTTCAAAATTTAAAATTCAGGAAAGGTTTTATTTACCAAATAAAGAAAATTGTTACATTTACCTCTCTGACCCCAAATCAGGTGCTATATAAGAAATATAAAAATGAGCATTTTTCGCACTTCATATTCAGTCTAAAGTTTAGATTCCACCTACAGAGCAAGGCATACTAAGAAAACAGACTAAAATCTCCCCCCATTTTTTTCATTTATTGAATTCAGGCAAAAGAGAAGAGATCTCAAAAAGACTTATGTAAAATAAGATCAAGTTGGGTCCACAAGTTTGTTCCACTCTTTTTTGACTTGCCAAGTATTTTACTGGATGTCGGTGTTAATAAAAAAATATTATTCATTAAAACAGACAGATCAGTAAAAAACTGGCAAAGTCAAAAAAGAGTGGAACAAAATTGTGGACAGAACTTGGTCTAACTTTAATAGGCCAAGATTTTTGAATAGGAACTTGGCCATTCCAATTCCAATTTCATTCCAATGGAATTGAAATTGGCCCATATTTTAGTGAGTGAGGGAGAGTGAGAGTGTTTTTGGTGAGATATGCATAAACGTAGTAATTCAAAAGTTATTTATGTTACCGTATAAATTCCATAGTTTTATAAAAAAGGAATTATGATAACATGAATTACTTTTGAGGATAACTTGAACATAACTACTTTTGCCCTTACTTTTGTTGCATATCCCCTTACTGGCTAGTAATTTTTTGTTTAATACGATATTTTTCAAGAGTTTAAAATAAACCCATATGCGGTTCTAAGACCTCAAAAAGCAAATAATTATTTTTAAACGACTTTTTTAAGTCCTGATTTTACCTATCCTATAAAAATGTGCTATAACAAATAACTCTATTATCTTACCTAATTTTTTGTTTATGTTCTATCCACTACGAGTGCAGTTCCAACAGCAAGTTTTCATCATAAATTTAATCTGAAAAAAGGAAAATTTTCATATTACATATTTTGCTAAAAAAATATCAAAAGAGATCTGCTACAAAAAAAATCTAATATGTTGTCATGTCATAACATTTCCTTTTTCAAAAACGTAACCACATGATAATATTTCGTAGCTGTAGGTACCTCTACTAAATAAACCCGCTAGTATTTTTCAAAAGTTTCACTCTTTAATATTTTTTTTAACCCGGTAAAAAAACTAAAGTTTTTTAGTATTTTTAACTATGATTCTTTTTATCTATTGGACTTTGAGTTGCTTTTTTATTTTGGCTAGAAATAAAAGTTAAAAAATAAATCAATGAAACTCGTTTTATACACAAAATATTAGAAAGAAAAAACTAGTTCTTTAGAAGTGCAAACACACATTTAAGATTACTAAAATAATTTACATGGATTGCATGCATAAATAAATTTATATATATATATATATATATATATATATATATATATATATATATATATATATATATATATATATATATATATATAACTATATATATATATATATATATATATACACTGTGTTAAAAAAGTCCCTGAACCCCTTAATAATTCGTGAACGCGCCCTTTTATCAAAAAGTGCCATAAAGAAAAATTATGGATCTCTTTAAGATTTACATTAGGAAGATAACTTTGCATATACAGGAGGCATCACAACAGTAGTAGAGACCAAAGTTACCTTTTCTTTAAATGAAATGGTATATTTTTTTATGTATTTTTCGATTCATCGCAAAATTTTAACACAAATTCATGTAACATATGCTATACCTAACTTCATCAGATTAAAAGATACAATGGTTTAAAAAATTATTAAGTAAAATTTATTATAAATTAAACATGCAAATACTAACCCATAAAAATAGAAACCATACAAAAAAAATATATTTAAACAAAAAACCTATTTAATTAAATGTTGAAAATGGCCCCCTTGAACGGTTTGACAATGTGCAAATTGTAGTAAAAAGCATTTGCTACGTTTTCTAACATATCGGGAGTTATCAATTCACATTCTGCTCTAATTCTGTCTTGTAATATGTAAATATTTTCCGGCTTTGTCACATAAATTTTATTTTTTTAATGCCCCCAGAGAAAGTAGTGTAGGGGTGTAAGATCAGGGCTTCTTGCTGGCCATTCAATTTCACCTCTTCTGCCAATCCAACGATTTGGAAAAGTCGTATCTAAGAATCTTCTTACATTAACTCCAAAATGAGGAGGGGCGCCATCTTGTTGAAACCATATTTGATGAAAATTAGCATTAGCATGTCTTCTTATTTCTGGTACTATCTGATTTTCCAGCAAATCTAGATATCGGGTGAAATTTAAATTATCCTCAATAAAAAATGGTCCTATTATCCTGTTACCAAATATACCTGCCCAAACATTTACCTTTTCAGGATACTGGGTATGTGTTTCACGTATCCAGTGCGGATTTTCATCTGATCAATATCTGCAATTATGTCGATTCACTGTGCCATTCAGCATAAACGTCGATTCATCAGAAAAAACAATGTTTTTTAAAAATCGATTTTCTTCACATTTTTGCATCATGATATCACAAAATTCTAAGCGGCGGTCAAAATCATCTTCAAATAATTCCTGTACTAAGGTGATTTTATAAGGATGAAATTTATTGCTTTTTGGGACATTTAGAACCGATATAAAACTAGCGTCTGACTGGTTGGCAACTAGACGTAATGATAAATTTGGGTCTTCAACAAAATGTGGTAGTATTTCTAGACTTTTTTGATCATTGCTTACGGTTTTTGGCCTCCCTGTTCGTTGACGGTCTTTGCAACTTCCAGTTTGTTCAAATCTTTAAATTGTTCTTATCATAGTAGATTTCGAAATTGGTGTGTGGTCTTAAAATGTTGCATTGAAATGGTCTTGGGTTTGTTGGTAAGATCGCTCGCGATCTCGAATCCTCGAATCATAAGAAGTGTAATTCTTTCTCTCTCAGTAAGTGACATGCTTAATAAAATATAATTAAAACTAATTTATAAATTAATTCAAGTGTTTAATAAGATAATAATTATGAGTAATTTGACACTTACAGATGTCATAAATAAGCAAAAAAGTAATGAAATTACTCAACCGGTAAAAACGTTTAAAAAGTAACAATCATTTTTTATTGATAAAGTACTTTTTTAAACCATTGTATCTTTTAATCTGTTGAAGTTATGTATAGCATGTTACATGAAGTTGTGTTAAAATTTTACGTAGAATCGGAAAATACATAAAAAAATATACCATTCCATTTAAAAAAAGGTAACTTTGGTCTCTACTACTGTTGTGATGCCTCCTGTATATGCAAAGTTATCTCCCTACTATAGATCTAAAAGAGATCTATAATTTTTCTTTGGGACACTTTTTGATAAAAGGGCGCGTTCACGAATTATTAAGGGGTTCAGGACGATTTTTTAACTATATATCATATATATATTTTTTTTTATATATATATATATATATATATATATATATATATATATATATATATATATATATATATATATATATATATATATATATAGTGCTTTCATTTCAAACAAGCCCTAAATATCTTTAAAAAAACCCTCACCAAAAAAACAAAGAACACGTCGATTTAGATATACAGAGGAAGTTTAATTTCGTATTTGATAAAATTTTATCATCGCCTCCTAACCTCAGTTAACCTCACTTTGATATGTCAAATTAAACCCCCATAGTGTGACACATCATTGTAAAGCGGCATGAAATTTGCTATCCAACAGTACTAAGAAACTTTAAATTGATGGACGTAGAAGCGACTTAGAAGTAAAAATGTGTGTTAGTTTATCGTGTTCAAATAATTTATTTTATCAAATGCTCAAAATGTGCGCCGTTATTGGCGAGACAACCTTGTTTTGAAATTCCTCGCAGACTATTTTTAGTGTGCATTCATTCCAATTATTATTTTTTGTGTTACCTGCTACAGCAAAACACTGCAATAGCACAAGTTTTTAAGACGTTTAGGAACCAGTTAAATATTACTGTTAGGATTGTCATTTTGACATCGTTAGTTTAAAATTAAGAATCTTGATTTTAAAATGGTGTATACTCTAGCAGAGAGAATAGAAATAATTTTCCTATATGGGGCTGAAGATCGATGCGCGCGTAGAACCGCCAGAGTATTCAATGAGAGGCATCAAAATATGTAATGGAATTGGTGCGTAAGTTTGAAGAAACTGGATCTGTATGCAACAAGAAAAGTACTAATGAAAGGGTTTTAGACGAAGCACGCCAGGTTGAGGTACTAGGACAGTTCGCAATAGATCCGACGTTGTCTATTCAAAAAGTTTCTAAGCTGAAATATTTCTACGGGTTCCGTGCACAAAATTTTGAAAAAGAATAAGTTTTTCCATACAAAATACAAATTCTTCATGAACTCAACGAAGACGATTATGATAGAAGAATAGAATTTTGCGAATCAATGTGCCAGCGAATTGACGAAGACCCTCATTTGATCAAAAATATCTGCTTTTCTGACGAATCAACTTTCTTCTTAAATGGAATTCTTAATAGACATAACTGCAGATATTGGGATAATGAAAATCCGCACATATTTCAGGAAGGACATACTCAATTTCAGAAGATCAACGTTTGGGCAGGTATTTATGGAAACGAGTTATCGGGCCATTCTTTCTGGAAGAAAATTTAACTGGGCAACTGTATCTGAACCTTTTGGAAAATGCGATATACCCTTCTATCGTCCAATCTTTGGAAAATCAGGTGGATGAAAATTGTGCTATGGAACTCAGTGAAAATAATTTGCATTTCCAGCAAGATGGAGCCCCCCCCACTATGCTTTGGCAGTTCGAGTGGCTCAATGAACAGTTTCCAGGCACATGGATAGGCAGACGAGTGCCATCAGAATAGCCAACACGGTCTCCAGACTTAACTCCTCTAGACTTTTCCTCTGGGGTTATTTAAAAAGTAAAGTGTACAAAACGCCACCTGCAAATATTCAAGAACTTAAATGTAGAATTACACTAGAATGCAGAGGTATTACCAGACAAACTTTCGACTTTATTATTGTCTCGCCAATAACGGCGCACATTTTGAGCATTTGATAAAATAAATTATTTGAACACGATAAACTAATTAACACACATTTTTACTTCTAAGTCGCTTCTACGTCCATCGATTTAAAGTTTCTTAGTACTGTTGGATAACGCAAATTTCATGCCGCTTACAATGATGTGTCACATATGGGGTTGGCATTTGACATATCAAAGTGAGGTTAACTGGAGGTTAGGAGGTGACGATAAAATTTTAATCAAATACGAAATTAAACTTCCCCCTGTATATCTAAATCGACGTATTTCTTTGTTTTTTGGTGAGTGTTTTTTTTTTTAAAATATTTAGGGTGGTTCGTTTTAGAAATTATAATAGATATATATATATATATATATATATATATATATATATATATATATATATATATATATATATATATATATATATATATATATATATATATTATTCAAGTAAAAGTAGTAACATGTGTACTTGCGAAAATGTTGATTTTTAAATTTTTCCCAAATTAAAAATTTTCTTATGAGTTCGGAATCAGGTTAAGAAATAAATTTGGAGCAAGTTTTTTATATATTATTTTACGTTAAAAGGCCAAAAAAGGACTGTTTGCTCTTTTCAATTTTATGTTTTTGCTTTTTGAGACGAAATGTATGTATGTATGAATGTATGTATGAAAAAAATATATTTTCTCAATGTAGTTTATATTTATTCGACAAGCAGATTTTTTATCAAAAATGACTTTTTTCCGTATCTTTCAATTTTTGGTTCATTTGTCCTCTTGTTAACCGCATCCTCGGACGTACTGTATATATAGCCTTGTTTTTACTACGGTGTGTAAATTACTTAATTTTGCAATGCACCAAATTTTAATAATTAATATTAAATAAACACATTAATAAGCAAAAAAAACCAAATATCATATTCTTCAATAAAACCCTAGAAAAATGGAAACAAATTATTTTAGGCACACAGTGTTAGCTCTATATACTTTTTCAGACGTTTCGGGACTAGTCACTTCCCCTGGACGTCCTAAACGATGTTCATATTTTGTGGATGTGTTAAACTCATTTACTCAATTGTATATAGCTGCCAATACAGAAGCAAATGTGCCAAAAATTGGATCCAATTTGGGGTTCGGGGCATAATGTTTTTTCCCAAAAACGGTATAAGTTATCGATAATTTTCAAAAACTATATGAAAGCCAACACTTAAATCTAGGCTTCTGCTGTAATAGTTTTTTAAATTTGGATTTAGTTTTTAATATTTCCTTGAGTGAAAGTCACCCTAAAATCAGTTATGTTTAGATACTATTTTCTCTTAACTCAACTCATATTTCAAAAATCCGTTACAGCAGAGGCATAAATAATCTATGCCTCTGCTGTAACGTTACCTTCAAAATGGTGTATAATTTATGTCATTTAAGTGAAAAATAGTTACCGAGAAACGTTATCTCCTGTAGGCTTGCAATCGGAAACAACATCGCATCGATACCCCAAATTTGGAAGAACCTAAATAAAATATAATATTTTTAATGCGGCTATAAGAGAGTGGTAGTTTGTTAGTCTCCGCCCACCGTCTCCGCGTCCTTTCTCCCGACCCCTAAGGTGTAGCGTAAATGCACTCTTAAGAACCAATCATTTTCTACGCTACGAGCGCCATTTTTTTGGATCTTCTATGAAGTTACTGAACAACCCTCGTACTAAGGTTTTTTCTCCGTCTCATATTTAAGACTAAGTTTATTAATTATACAGGTTCAATAACACGATGAAAATAAAACAAATGGCAATATTAAAGTACCAGATAAATGAGCCATAAAATTAAAAAACTAATTTCCACTTACTGTACCAATAATATAAAACGTTTATTACAGACTTGACCCCTGCGATAATAATAAAAATCACTTATTTTTAATAATTATTCTCTTAAGTTATCGACTTGCATGCTTAGTTTTGTGAATCATGCAACACCAAAAGTTAAACAATGCAATGCCAATAAATTAAGGTTGGCCAAGACGTCATAACACTCATAACCTACAATATATTCTAACTTGTTCATGGACAGTTTTAATAAATATAAATCTAAATGGAAAGAGGACTGGGGAAATAAGGATTGTGTATTAGTCTAAGATCCAAAGCTAAATCGATCCTCACCAGGCTGATAATATAATAAAAGGTATTTTAAAATAAATTAAGTATATTAGAAAATGTACAAAAATGGGTGTGCTAAAAAAATCCTGAACAGGCTATTTTTAATTATTAATTCAAAAATGAAAACTAACTAACAATGTTAATCGACGCTTTGGATTGCCACGATTAAAATTGCTTAAAGAGAACGAGGTCTGTACGGGGGCCTTAAAGTAACGTTTTTAATCGTCATTTTTGTAAAATAAACACGTTTTATTTACGTTTTTCGGTAAACAACTTCAGCTTCCGGCGATTAAGACGGTTTAAAATTAAATTAAGTGTAGGGAAATAAAAGTTTTAATCGCCCGACTAAGTAGTCTTAATCGAAATCAAAAAGGTTAAAAGAACGAACAGTACAGTCAATTTGTCATTTTTAGGAAACAATTTCAGAAAGTGATTATATTTTGAGGGATTGCTTGGGTACCCACCGATATGTCAAAACCAAGTTTTTGATTGTTCTGAGTTGCGGAAGGCTGTGAAAACTAATTTTTTTTGGATCGCATTTATTTCGCAAACGGTGCGTCTGACAAAAAATTTTACTGAATAAAAAATGTAGGGCGCATTGAAATCTACAATTCATCTCATTGGGTCGATGGTGTAGGATGTAAAAAGTAGACAGTAGGTGGCGCTGAAGGTACCAAAAATCATTTTCGATTTTTCACCGAGAATTTTTTTACTGTCGCTAAAATTTAAAAGTTGTAGAAATTTGCCACAATTTCGGTCTAACCACTTTTTCTAACACTAACCGTTGCGGAGTTATGACCCATGAAATTACAAAATATTCAAATGAATCAACAAAAAGCGTAAAACTTGGTGCAGAGCATCCGAAAAAAGCAAAAAGCAGAATAGCTTACCTCAATGAAGCGTCAATATACCGAAAATGGTGGGGGGAATTTTTAAATGTATCTATCTGGCAAGGAGTAATCTGTCAAAAAAATTTCTGGACGAAAAATGCAGGCCGTATCAAAATTTATTATCAATCGTATCAGTTTAATGATGCTTTTATGAAAAATGTAGACAGCAGGTGGCGCTGAAGGCACCAAAAATTTTTCCGATTTTCACCGATAATTTTTTTTATTTCACCGTGGCTTCAAAGTAAAAGTTGTAGAAATTTAAATTTGATTTAATTCTGTTTTAAAAATGTTTTCTTACACTTATCATTTTGAAGCTGCAACGCCATGGAAATTATAAAATATTGAAATGAATAAACTAAAATTCTAAATACTTTAGAACACTCTTATCTTTGTCGAGGATCAGAAATTGTGAAATTATGTTCCAATCATGTTCGACATTGGTGCTGCAGGTAAGGGAAAATAAGATTATTTGGTATATCAGTATTGAATAGTTAACGTTTATTACAAAAAAATTCATTCAATACATACAAAAAGTAAAAATGTGTTTCACCTTTCTTTTTCTGACACACTCTACTTTCGACTAATCTTTTTAGGAGGTTGTTCAGCAGATTGTGAAGGTGTGCAGACCTTGTACATGTGTGGGGTAATTGCGTCAATCATCAAGTTGTACTTGACAACTTGCGAAGGGAACTCTAGGTCAATATCACACACAACATCCTTCTCATCGTTGGCGACATGGGCATTGTTACAATTTTCTTCACCACAGTTTTTGCAAGCAATTGAACAGAGTAGACCCGTCTTTCGACATCCGCAAGCCGCATTGCAACCATTTATTTTACAGCTACAAGTTATTTGTTTTAATAGTTTTCCGGTGCAGTATCCAGCTTGTAGCCGGGGGAAATTCCACAAACCACTTTTGACGCGTCATAATTTTCGCAACGGTTAGTTTTAAAAAAGATGGTTAGACCGAAATTGTTGCAAATTTCATGATCTACAACTTTTAAATTTTAGCGACAGTAAAAAAATTCTCGGTGAAAAATCGAAAAAATGTTTTTTGGTATCTTCAGCGCCAGCTACTTCTAAATATCCTACACCATCGACCCCAAAAAGATTTGTAATTTCGATGCGCTCACATTTTTGTTTAGTAAAATTTTTGTCAGATGCACCGTTTGCAGATAAACCAAACCAAAAAAATTGAGTTTTCCCCCTTCCCGCAACTCAAAAAATACAAAACTTGGTTTTGCCATATCGGTGGGTACCCAAGCAATTCTTAAAATATGATCACTTTCTGAATTTTTTCCGCAAAAGCCTTTTTTTTTGCGACAGATTGATGTATCGATGATTATGGGGAAAAGGGCAGTGAAATGTAATGTCTGCATATTTCAGTACTTGGACAACGTTTTCGAAATTTGGGGAAAAGATTGGTTAAACATCTGAAAAACGGCATGCACGGTACCTAGAACTTAGGGTTTGTACAAGCCTTTTTTGCTATCATAAAAAAATTAAAAAAATACTGTAACATAATCTTGTCTTATATTATACCAAAAAAAAAAAATTTCTCAGCTCTAAGGTGACTTTCTAATTTATTATGCTTATTAATCCTTTACGTCGAAAATTACTTAGGCATAAACAGAATAGGTTGAAAAAAGTTTATAAACGCACGGAAACAAAAAATCAAAAATTAAAACAAACTTGTAATTATCATTTTTAAAACCCCAGACAGACAGCCTTTTAAAAAAAAATTAACAGAGCGGTTAAATGCTAAATAGGCTTTGCGGTACTTAAAATAAACTAAACCGGGCGTTTTTATAAATAATAAATTGACTTTATAGCGAGAAATGTTTAAATTGGTGTTGTATTTTATGACAGTGTGACTGACCTGACTATACCGATAAACGGCAAATTAGGGAAAGCACTTTTCAATTTAAAAGTGATTTTTAAACCCTATGACAATATTTTTGGATTATAGTGAGTTTGTTTTTTAGTTGCTTCTGTTCCTCAAAAATTTTCAAAATCATATTTAATAAAACAAATGGGCGATCCTTTTGGTCTTAATACCAAAAATTCTTTTGGGCTACGGTTTTCCAACCTTCTTTTAAAAATTAAACTTGCGCCTCCCTTTTTCAAATTTCTTATAAGACAGTTTTTCTGAAGAGCTGGAAGGCGTATTCAACCTTCCTCACAAAAATTTAAATTTTTTCATTATAATTGGCCTGTATGAAAAGGTGGGTTAATTTTAAAAATTTGCAAATGCAAAAAAGAAAAATTAAATCTTTTTGCCTCCATAACTGGATTTTACTGTATCTGTGGGCCAAAAAGGGTTGTCGGTTAACTGCTGTAAACAGTTATCGGGACGGAATCATTGCCATAAAATTTTATCAAAAAACCCACGTAAACCAAATTCCCGATCAACCCATGGAAAATTTTTGGGCCCCTTGGGGTTTTTAAAAAATTTAATGTTTAAACCCGACCAACAAAAGAAATTTTAAAACCCTCTATTAGAGCAAATTGCCAATTAAAACCAAATGTTAAATAACGTTTTGTACAAGTTTGGAAGAACAATTGGAATCGTACATCAGCAAAATGGACCGACATATCGAACATTTTTAACCCCTTTTGGTTCTAAAATCCCATTATTTTAAATAATGATTTTCCTTTACATTTTTTTTAATTTAGTTTTTTAAAAATACCCTAATCTAAAATATATCCCTTACTTTTTGTTTTATATTAAACAATTTTAAAATAATTAAATTTTTTTTAAATTTTTGGTAATTTTGGGAACTTTTTAATCAATAAACCCCAATTTAATTCCTTGGCGAATCCCAGATCATTGCTCTTGATATTAAAATCTAAAAAAGGTGCTCCCGACCGGGCGCGGAACCCCCGTTTTGCAACGTTGTATTGCATTCAGTGACAAATAGTGGTGGAACTTCGAATGATCTTTGAACGATATTCGAATATAGAAAAAGTTTCGAATATTAATTTTCCTTCGGATATTCGAATATTCTATTCCAATCAGCTGGGTTTACCGCTATTATCTATTTTTCAATTCGCGGTTCATTCCATCAAAAAAAGAAATTTTCCCAAAAAATTTATTTTTTGGGAAATTTTAAAATATTCATACACCCACAAAATTACAATTAAAAAGCTTCCGCCGCACCACCAATAACAGCAAAAAAAATTTAAAACTAAAAAAAATACAAACAACATCAACCCAAAAAACACGAAAAAAAAACCAAAACAAAATAATTCTTTTTTCCCAATCTGATTTTCCGAATAATTTTATTTAAAGCAAACCCCTTTGACTTGGGGAATCCCGGTTGGGGTCGGCGCAATATATCAATACCAGACTTACGGGTTTTTTAAATTTGAAAGAAAATTTTGGAAAGAAATTCGAAATAAAAACATCCGAACATGCCCTCCCCCGGAAAGGGCCCCGCATTAACGATCTTCTTTTGGGGTGTTCGGTTATCCGCCAGTTTGGCATCAAAAAAAAACCAGGTTTGGGGGTTTTTGGGGCGTTGTTTGGACAAATTTTGAAGTAAGCTGTAATAGTGATGTAAATTTCCGTATCCTTTTGATATTGTTTACGTATTGGAATCAAAGAGATTCGGGGTTAATATTTTTAATACCAAAACATAGGCAAAAAAAAAAAGGCGGGGTCGCGACAGCTGATAGGACGTGCCGGTGCGGCGGGCGAATAGAGGAAAGGTAAAAAAAAGACAGCAGGGGTTCATTAGCAACATTGTCCACAGACAAAGGGAAGATCCCCGGGTGGGCGGGAAAATTAAATCATGAAATTTTATATTTTAAAATTAAAATGAAAATTTCCTTTTCTAAGATTTTTTTTTTTAATATATTTATGTAGGTCCATAACAGTATATTTTTCGGGTTTTTGTGTATACAAAAAATTTTTTTTTTTTCAAAAGTAAATAAAATTCCGGCCATTGCTTCGCACAGTTTTTTTCTTTCTCGTTTGGCTTTGGTTAAAACGAATTTAAACCAAAAATTTTCATATTTTTTTTTAAAATTTAAGTAAGTATTATAATATATAATTAGTTTAAAGATCTAAACATTTTTTAAGAAAAATTAAAATGTTGAGGGAAAAAATTTTTTAAACCCAAAAATTTTTTTTCGGAAAAAACCGGAAACAATTAATCTGTTAAAAGGGGTTTTTTTTTAAAATGCGTAAAACATTTTTTTTTTTTATTTTCACAAAACAAAGGCTTTTTTTTTTTTGTATTTTAATATAATGGTAATTTTTAATCATCCGAAAAAATTTTTTGAGATACCCCCGGGACGATTTTTTCGTTTAAATTATAATATAATATTTTTTAAAAGTGCTTAGGAATTTTAAAGAAATGGTGGGAAATGTTAGTGATAGTTTAAAGAGTAAAGCATTCTTAAGGTCATTTTATGCTTTGCAAATTTTAAACATTAAATAAAGTTAACAAATTACCCAATAATATTAAAATTTTTTAACTTCTTATTCCTTAAGTGTTTATAATAATAAAAAAAAAAGCCTTTTTTTTTTTTTTTTCCTTATTTAAGTGGGGGAGGGGAAATTTATATTTTTAAAGGGGAAACCCTGTATCTGACTGCAAAAAACAACCCAATGAGTTTTTGAAATTATTAAAAAAAATTTTTTTGGGGGCGGCACCTATTAAACCTTTAAAAAAATCATATTAAAAAAAATTTAGTTTTTTTTAGCTGAAAAGGGTGTTTCGAAATTTTTTTTTTTTTTATGGAAATTAAATAAACAGTGTGACTGTAATGCAGTACCTAAGGGGTGCATAATATAAATTTTAGTATTTTTGGAATTGTAATAAAATGTATTCGTAACTATTTATTTTTAGCGAAATGTTTTTATTTTTCTATTTATTTACAATTCATTTCACCTACATTAGATCATGAGTAGTTAAAATTTTGAGAAAATTATTTTTTTATTTTTTCAGTTATCCTCTGGTAAAATCATTAATGACAATGTATCAAATACTAACGTTGCATTTTGTTTATTTTGCAGGTGAAGGAGTAGCTAACATTTTGGATATTTTAAATTATAGTAACTTATAAGTAGGGACTTTTATGTACTAGAACTGACTTTGACTGACTGACTTACATTAATAGTGTCTTGCAAGTGCAATGGATTTTGGAGAGTTCAAATATTCTTGTAAATTTCCCCCCTGCGAGAACAAATATTTTTCCCCAATTACCAAAGAGGGTTATAAAAACTTGAAATTTTTAAATTTCCTATCAGTAACCCGGATTTATGTAAAATATGGAAAGATGCTTGCAATATTGCTGATAATATTATAGTTAATAATTTTCATATTTGCGAAAATCATTTTTTAAAAGAAGACTTTTATGGCAAAGGTAGATCCCTTTTAGATTTTAAGGCTTTTCCTAAAGAAACTTCCAATTCCTTTAATCCCTTAAATACTGAAGATAACTTATTTTCAGATAAAATTTATAATCATAATGACCTCAAAATTGTACAGAGCTTTTGCCTTTTATTAAAACAAATTCTTTAAATTCACTCAATTCTTTAACTTCACCTGAACCCTCTTTTAAAGAACCTGAAAAGTATGGTTTCTCTACAAACTGCTCAAAATTTAATTTTCTTAGCAAAGACACTCAGACTGATGACATACAGAAAGTTGAACCGATAAGTAAATTTAAAACAAAAAGGGAACAAAAAATGTATCGAGCTCATAGAAACATAACATCCAGGCTTTCCAAATAAAAGCCCTTCTGGCTAAAGAAAGAAACCGAAATCAAACATTAAATCGACTTTTTGATGAGGGGAGATTTCAATTTATTGAGGAAAATCTTAATAATGTTTCCAAAAATTTTATAAATTCACAATTAAAAAATGTTGGAAAAAGTCCTATGGGAAAGAGGTGGACAGATGATGACAAAATTTTTGCTTTATCAATTTATAAACGAAGTCCCCGTCTTTATAGATATTTAGTTTGCTATTTTGAACTGCCTTCTCCAAGAACATTAAAACGAGTACTTTCAAAATTACCATTTGATCCAGGCTTTAATGATAAAATTTTAGAACATCTTAAACTTGAAGTTAATAAAATGGATGATCATGATAAGTATTGTTCCCTTTTGTTTGATGAAATGTCATTAAGTGCTGGTTTACACTATGATCCCCATAAACAAATTATAATTGGTTATGAGGATCTAGGCCATTTGGGAAGATCAGTTAAGCCTGCAAATCATGCTCTGGCTTTTATGGTTCGGGGAATCCGAAAGCAATGGAAGCAAGTGATAGCTTACTACTTTACATCTTCAACTATTTCTGCACAATCTTTAAAAATCTTAATTCCCTATATTATCACTAAATTACAAGATATTGGTCTTAAAGTAATATCCACTGTTTCTGATCAAGGTTCTACTAATAGAACAGCCTTAAAAACCTTAGTGCTGAGAATAAGCTTAGTCCTTCCCCATACACGTTCCGGGTAAATGGAGAGGAAATATGCATAATCTTTGACGTTCCCCATTTACTAAAACTTACCAGAAATGCCATTATGAGAGGTGTATTGGAGTTTGAAAAGGGAAAATGTGCAAAGTTTAAGCATATCGAGACTGCATTTATGTTGGACAAACAAGAACGTAGTTTCACTCAGTTACCATATTTAAACAATGATGATTTTAATTTTAACTCTGACCCTTATAAGAAAATGAAAGTAAAAACTGCTGCACGACAACTGAGCCATCGCATGGCAGCAAGCATTGAAACTTTTGTATCTCTTGGTATGATGGAAGTAGAAGCTATACATACAGCAGAATTTGCAGAGCTTATTGATCTTTTAAACTCAAACGCACAGTTTCCATCAAAGGGTAAACAATATAGGTGTGCCTTTTCAGCTGGGTCACCTCACTTAAAATTTTTATCAGATTTGCTTCCCAAACTAAGATCTTGGAAATTATATGAGCCAGATATATCTGACCCAAAAATCCTGATAAATATAAAGACGTTACGCCAAAACAACATTTTATATGGGGTTGGCAAATCACAATAAGATCTATTTTACATTTGTGGAATAAGCTGAAAGGGGACCTTATATTTTTACCCATGCGTTCATTTAATCAAGATCCACTGGAGAATACCTTTGGTCTTGTAAGACAGCACGGCATTACAAATACCAACCCTACATGTAAACAGTTTACTGCAGCACTTAAGACCACTGTGCTTAACAATCTTACAGTCCCCATTACTGGCGGGAATTGTGAGGCGGACTTTTGTGAAAATTTAAGCAACTTGTCCAAGCTCTTAAATAGTTCGTCATCATCTTCCCACAGCAATGAGGAATGTATAGATTTTGAAGATGAGAAAGACTTCCATTTTGAAAAAGTGGAAAATCGTTTTGGTACTGCATACACTGCTGGTTATTTAATTTCTAAAATTAAAATTCCAACAGACTGTAATTCTTGTAGTAAAATTTTGTCTAGTGAAGTTCAAAATGAACATTTGTTTACCCAGTTTAGGGAATATGATTCAACAATTCGATTAAAATATGCTAATCAAAATTTAATAGATATAACAGACCAAATTTATCAAATAACAAAGTCTTTTTTGGCTACTAGAGGTCACGAAAACCAATAGAAGATAAAATAAAATTTGTTTATAAATCCACTTTTGAAAATTTATTTTATGTAAAGAACATAGTCACATTTATCATAATTTCATAAACAACTGTTTAAGGTTGTCAATATTCAAGTATTGTAAAGATCAGAATAAGTTATTAATACCTTCTCCTAAGTGTAGTAATCAAATTCAAAAAGTATCTAGATTTAAAAACAAAAAATTCAAAATTTTTATGTAACTAGTATGACAGATGCAGTACCTAATAGCGATAATATATTTGACAATGAAATATCACCTGTCTTTGACATGACCCCCAATTGTGACATAAGCCCTATTGTATGTAACTCATCACCTGATTTTGACAAACTACCCGAATGTGACACAACTGCTGAATGTGCAGTATTTCCCAAATTTGACACAGGTAGTCAAGCCATGAAAAAGAAGAAAACTTCGGTCTGTTTTCCTCTTTCACCATCTTCCTTCTTTAATTTGGATACAAAATTAGATGTATCAGGGCGAAGGGACTCTTCAAGTAAAGATGAAAAAAGCCCTAATACTCCTATATTTGGTAACCAAATTCCAGAAGAAATGGTACAAGAGGTGTCACCATGGCTTGACTACGAACCGGATTTGAATTTTTTTAATGAAGTAGTTATAGAGTATGAATCAAATGTGTGTGTTGATGAGGTTCCATTAGAATAAAATGTATATGTATTAGAAAAACATAAAGTATATTATTATGCAATATAGGTAGAAAAAGTAGGTACTAATATGTAAATATATTATAGTTTACAATTTAGTTTTAAAATTTGTATATGCAATTAGAATAGGACTTTTTCTATTGTAAATATCATTTAAAATAATATTTAGTTAGTATTTTTAGGCTACTATTTTTGTATAAATATGGTATCATGATAAGTGATTAAGTGCACATTGTATATTTTGTACATTTTAGACTTTATTTAGGCATATTACTAGTGCACATAGGTACTCATTTTTAATATCTATTTTTTTTTAGGTGGAGCACTGTTTATCATAATACTTTCGGGCTGTATATTTTTAATTTCATATATCTGTAAGTATTTGGCTTTTTTTGTATATTTTCCAGTTATGTAAATAGTGAAATTGTTTAACAGTTTTTTTTTTATATCTGGCAGAAAAATATTGCATTTTACAGAAATACTATGACAAAATGCATATTATCCAGCCTATAAAAAATTGTGTATTCTTTGTTCTATGTGGTTGCACAAACATGTACAAATTAAAAACAATATTTTAGTTATGTGCAAAAGTGTACCTTGTTTTAAAAAGATCCAACTTTTTTGAAATTTTGGGGTACATACATTGGCTTTGGTAAGTTATTAAGGTGGTCGAGCTGGTGTAGTTGCAGTGTACCAGCCTCTCACCGTGAAGACCCGAGATCCAAATCCCACCTTATCCATTGGACTTTTTCATAGCTCGTCACCTACACTCTAAATAGAGTATGGCACAGCAAAAAGAAGAAGTTATTAAGTAATTAATATTAGGTACATTAATAATTTTCTTTTTCAGATTTGTTACGAATAATAGGTAGTGAATCTTGGCATCTTGACTGAAGATAACTCTTTGAATATATAGATATAAGTAATGTTGTTAATTAGAGATTGTAAATAACTTAAAATTGTTATTTTAGAGTGTAAAATTTTATGTATAATTTTAGTTTATTGTATATTGTATTAAAAAATGTAGTAAAAATAAAACTTTTGCTTAAGATTTTTTGGGTTTAAATAGGTACTTTTATTAACTAAAAAACCTGTTTGTACATTTTCTAATATCTATTTTATTTGCAGGTAATCTGAAATTACTAAAATCTAACTGCACCTTTTCTTTAGAAGATAAACTAATAACCTATTTTTACCCGTACTTAAAACATGCATTTTCTTTTATAACATTGTTAAACAAAAATTAAGAATCATTTTCTTTCGGCATTTCAGATTACTTATTTAATAAAATAATATTAGAAAATGTAAAATAAAATGACAACTTCTAAAAATAAATAAAAGGTAGCCATAATGAATCACAAAATCTGTCGATAAAATAGGATGCGATTATCGGCCCACCCGAGATCTTACGTTGCCATATTTCCAAAACTGTTGCGAACGAGATACACGAACTTGACATTTCTCTTATTCCTTTTGTATTTTGTGAAAGACAGTTGCAAGTAATCAGGGTTCTGCGCAGCTGCTTCAAATTCCGCTTTATGTTACAAAAATTTCTCTATTTTCGCTATGCCTATCAAAATGTTTGTTATGTTAAAAAATATATAAAATAAACTAAACGGCGATGAGGTAAATAATAGGTTACGGTTAAAAATATATAACAGTATACTTAATTTTATTATTTTATTAATAGTTATAGCAAGGCAACATAGAAACAAATATTCGTTTCAACATAGGAACAAAGAATATAAAACAAAGCTCTGCAAGTCAAATGTAAAAATATATCTTTCTGAGGTAACCTTTTTTCCTTCCCTGCATTTTTAATTTATAAGTTTTTAAATTTTTTTAAAATGTTACTTACTTATACTGTTTTTTGCTTGAAGGTCAAGTCTTATTAAAAGTAGCGCGGATAAAGTTGATTCTATTTTTTTGTTTTATTATGTAGCATATAAAAGAAAGTTCGCGCAACATTTACGTTTCCGTGAGGGAGTGACGAAATTATTAGCGCTTATTTTTTCGCATTAAAAATAAGTATTTATTTAAAAAAATAAGTTTTTACGTATGCCCAAAGTGCTTTAATTAAGAGCAGCGCCATCCACGGACAAATGGAAAAATCTTTATAAGACAGCTCGTAACGATTACGGATCCGATCGCATATTCGAGCCCGCGTCGATGCCGATGCCGATCAACCGGCAGTTGGAAGAATTCATCCGCTCCCGTTTCGATACCGAATACGTATTCGAATTTACGGACTGATTCCGGAATATACGGATCCGTTTAATATTCGGATTCAACGAAAATTTGGATACGTATTCTTACATCACTAAGCTGTAACAAAACGTTTTTTTTTTGTTTTTACGTGCGTGTATTGATTGTGTCCGATATCGTGTACTAGCTGTTTTTGGTAATCGTGTATTGATTAAGAATGTCTGACGAGTGGACCCACGAAAAAATAATTAGAATAATAAATATTTATGAATCTAAGCCGGAACTTTGGGATCCAACCAATAACAATTACCACCTAAAAAACAAAAAGTATGACGCTTGCCAAGAAATAGCTAATAGCCTAAAGATGCATGTCGATATTATCAAATCGAAAATTAAACTGTTTAACGAGCAATATTCACCACAAAATTAAAAAAACAACTAATCGCTCTGGTTGGAACCCTGACGAACAACTGTTTGTTGCAGAGCGCAGCAGCAGGTTTGAACGTTTCTCGCGCAAAGACCAAATTATGTTCGCTAACGTTGCTGCAACGTTCACAAATGCTCAGCGCGGCTTGGCGCGGTTCGGCGCGCCCGGTCAGGACGCACCTTAAGGCTTTTAACCAGGTCTGGCAGGATGGGCTCCTAAACAAACTCCCTTCCTACGGTCTTCCACCTCAACTTTGTTCTTGGCTCTCTAGTTTCCTTTCTAATTGACGAATATTAGTCATTGTAGATGGTCTTCTAGCTTTCACAAAATTATTGCTGGGGTGCCCCCAACGCGCAGTACTGGCACTAACACTGGGGGTGGAAATTTTTTTATTACATTTTAACTACAGAAATCGATAAAGAAAGTAATTTTAAGTAAAAAATGTTCTATACATTTTTTTCGTAAAACTAATATTTTTTGAGTTATTCGTCAATGAAAGTAAAAGTTTTTCGACGAAAAAATCGACATTTTTAATGGGGTTTTCACGAATAACTCTAAAAATATGCATTTTATCAAAAAAACTGTGAAGAGCAAAATTTTAGCTTATAAAAAACTAAAAAAACAGTTTTTTTATAATTTCTCTACAACCAATACAGACCGAGCTACGGCTTGTTAATGGTTAAAGGCGAAGTTGAAGCGAACTTCCTCACTGAACCTAAAAATATAATTTAATTTCCCTACAAATTGAATATAAAAGAACTCACGTAATAATTAAAAAAAAAACTGACTAACACCTTAATAAACATTATTAATAATCAAGATTACCTTAGAGCTTTAGAGCTATATTTTACAAAATAAACAGATTTTGAACAAAACATAATTCTGTGTTGATAAATTAAAAAAAAAAATTAAAGTTAATGCCATATCCTTATTACTTTAAAGTGGAAAACCAAAATAAACACACTTTCATGAATCTTGTGTGCCTGAGATGGTACAAATTATAAAAGTGTTAAATAGTCCTCCTAATAGTCGTTCTAAATTTTACACCAGTGCAAAACTTAAGGTTTACAGGGACTTTATTATAATATTTGGCATATTGAAGCTAAATGACCTTTCAAAATTGGTGGTAAAGTGTGCAGGTGTACTAATGGTAAATTTATGTCGAACATCCAAATTGTGAGCATCAGTGGAAACTTTATTTTTTTATACAAGTATTTGGGACATTTGTTGTTAATAATTTTATTAAAAAGAACGAGTGAATGTAGCATTCGTCTTTCGTCCATCCTCAACCATTTAATTTCCTGAATCTTGGCTGATACCCCTCTCTTTTCCCTTATGCCACCAATCAAACGAACACAACAGTTCTGAACAAGCTGAATTCTGTATGCATCCACACCCAAGAGACAGGGACCATAAATCACGTCTACAAAATTAAAATGTGACAACACAATGGAGTCACAAAGCATTTTTCTAAGATCCTCGTTAAGAATACTTTTCTGACTATAAATTAACTTAAGATTAGCGAATGCTCTTTAATACAGATATTTACATGCTCTGAAAACCTAAGATCGACGTCAATCAATAGTCCCAAATTCTTTGCAGACCTCACTAGTTCCAGTCTTTCATTATTTATTTTAATATTAATTTGATTAGAATAAAGGTTCCTTAAGTGAGATCTACCAAACAGAAGTACACGGGACTTGCTTGGGTTGATGCTAAGATAATGAGACTGTGAGGCCTCCAAAATAGCACCCAGGTCGGTATTTATTTGATTAATAGAACAATCAATTTTATCAGGTTTAAATGACTTATAAATCTGGGTGTCATCAGCATAAAAATGGGCTCTACAAAATCGCAGGTATGTAACTATCTGAGAAGTGTACAAAGAAAAGAGTAAAGGTCCCAGGATTGAGCCCTGTGGTACACCATATAAAAGATTTTGAGGTTGTGACAATTTACCATTCAGTTTAACTCTCTGACGTCTACCACTCAGATACTCTTTAAGAAGGCCACAAGAATTTTTCCCAAAGCCCAAATGCTTCAGAATAGCCAATAAAAGTGTATGATTCAGCTTGTCAAAAGCCTTTGTGTAATCCAGCAGTACCAGCACTGTAAGTTCACCACGGTCAGTGGCTTCAAAAACATCATCTGTCACCTTGAGCAAAGCAGTATTAGAGCCATGCAAATCTCGAAACCCAGACTGCACATCCGGCAAAATACCGCACTGCTTCTCATATGCCTTAATTTGACTGTCCATTATCCTTTCAATTATTTTGGATAATACAGGCAAAATACTAATTGATAATACAGGCAAAATACTAATTGGAGACCGGTGATCTCGTTCTCCATACATTCAGACCCCTTAGCATTTTCCAGTTGCCCCTGGAGTCATTACGTCGAATATTATCCTCAAGATACGCTTTCTTTTCCTGCCTATTGTTGCTGTGACAAAATTTCGCAACTGCCTGTATGACTCCCAATTTTGATTATTTTTATTTTTTTATACTTTGAAAGTGCTTTGTTTCTGAGTGATATTAGTCGTTTTAAATTTTGTGTAAGGCAAGGCATTTTCCTTTTAGTTATACGAGCAGTTCTTAAGGGTGCATGCAGATAAAAATACCAATAATAAGGTCGTTAAATAACTGTACTTTTTTATTGATGTCATTCAGTTGATATATTCTATAAAATGGCAGATCTCCAAGGTAAGCATAAAACAGGTCTTTATCAAAACCGCTGTAGTCCCTATAAGTATAATAAAATGGTTTAGGCTTATCAACCCTCAGATTTAAAACACATTTTACCAGGGAATGATCAACGGAAGAACAGGATATGTAATTCTCATCCGAGCACAGTATAAGATCTAATAGGGGTTTAATCGCCTAGTCCATGCCTAGTAGGCTCCTTCACTAACTGCTTCAGCCGATATGCATTCAAAATAGAAGAAAAGCGCTCAACATAATCGCTTTCAAGATTCAGTAAATTAATATTAAAGTCCCCTAGGCAAAGAAAATTATCACACTCAGTTAGGAAATTACAGACATTTTTCCTCAAATTCTTGACAAAAATTATATACCTCTGAAATTGGTGGAGGCCTGTATAAAACTCCGACCACATTTTTAATTTTATTTAGTTTAAATTTAACCCATATCTGCTCAGCCGTGTCAGTATTTAAATTATTTATTTCAGTATACTGAATATAATTTTTAATATATAAAATAACCCCTCCACCTCTACCGTGTGAACGGTCTTTTCTAACAACCCTGTACCCATTAATTTGTACCATCTCATCTGGTACAGTATGATTAAGCCAAGTTTCGAAAACTCCTACAATATCTAACTGATTATTAGTTACATGATCTTTAAATATATTAAATTTAGGAAACAATGACCACATTTATATGGCTACATTTATTTTTTAGCCATCGAATTAGTATGATTAAACCAATACAAAAATATTAAATTATTAAAATTTATTTTTACCCAGAGGTTATGAGGCTGGTAACTTGACTGGCGGTTAAAATTTTTTTAATAGGTCCGTTATCATCTTTCCTTGCAAAAATATTTCCATCTTTACACCACACATATCTAAAACCATGCTTTTTTAGTTCTCTCGCCCGTTTAAATATTTCACGAGAATACTTGGACAGTCGACATTCAGGAAAATTCTAGTTGAATTGCCGGATGTTATTCCACAAGTTGTTGTATCAAGTGGCACTAATCTTCGTTGCTGTAACACCTTATCTCGCGTAGTTTTTGAGAAAAAGTGATCAAGATTGGTTTTTTTTTTCTTCTTTACTCGGTAAAGGCATAACCTCGTAATCCTGTTCCGTAATATCAATTTTTAGTTAATTAAATACTTTCTTTACTTCTTTCTTGGCATTTTGATCCCATTTAGTCCCACCAAAACAATGTTTTTCGACCTCTCTTTCACTTTGTTCATTGTTTGTTGAGTTTTTTATTTGAATAATTTCTTGTTCCAAATCCGGACCCTATATTTTAAACTAATAAGACATTTTTTAAAAAAAAGAGTTTTAGCATAAAAATTTAGCAAGTTATGATAAAAAATAAGGTCGGTCCCTACTTTTTCTACGAAAAGGCCATTAAAACCAAATTGAAAATTGGAGCTTAAAGTGAAAAACGATTTTCCGTAATTTCGTAAAAATAGCCATTTTCTTCAAAATACCTCCAACAATACTGGAGATGCCAAAAAAATGATAGGGTACCCAATTATAGCTTTTTCATAACAAAGACTTTTTCATTACATATATTTTTCTGTACAATAAATATTTGGCCAAATATGGCCGTTTAAAGCCTCTATTTACGAGCGAGCACCACCTTATTCTAACCCTTTAAACTCATCCCATTTTAAAACTAAGGGATTAAAAAGGATTTAATTTACATAGCCTTGTAGCTCTTAAAAATCCCTACAAAATTATTTTTGAACAAACTTTCTATCATTAAAACTAAAGGAGCTATGTTTAAAAAACCAATCAACTTTTTTTTAGAAAAATTCGAATAGCCCACTTTGGAGCAATTCTATAAAACCGGTATACTTTATATCTATCTATTATATTGGTTTATAAGAATTGCAACGTTGTAATGAGTGGTTTTTAAGGATTGAAAATTTGCAAAAGAATGCAATTGGTAATATTTCAGGCAGTAATATTTTTAATTATTATATCTGTCAAGCTATTATTTTTTGGAGATATTTTTTTTTAATTAAGCTATAATAAGGTTTGATTTATAAGATTCGAAAAGTTACGAAATAAAATTAGTACATATTTTAAGCAACAGCATTCTAAAATTAAATCACTATGGTAAATTATTTATTTTTTTAGGGTAAATATTTTTTTTAATTTAAGCTCTAACAAGGGTTGATTTTTAAAGGTTGAAATATTTTAAAATTGTATTCTAAAACATTAAACAATTATTAACCAACTAATCCAAATGAAATTTTACCCATCTTAAGGTTTAAAATGTTATTCCATAAGTTTTGACAATTAGGGGTAGTTTTCACCCTTAAAAAACAAACAGCGCACATCACCATGAAAAAGAATTTAAAGTAGGGGTTAGAAGCGCCTAATTCCAAATTTTTATACAAATCGATGCAGGACAAAAAAAATGCGAGGTTTTGCAATTTTTAGCTTCATATCCGGGACTATAACTATTTATCATCAAATCGTTCTAATTTGTCAAAAAATTGATTTTTTTTGTAAATCTCATAAGGGGTGGTTATTTAATGGTTGAGTTATGGTAGTTAAATAACTATTATACCGTAAACTGTTAAAATATTTTTTTTCTACAATAAAAGCGTTAATAAATAATTTTAAAATGAAAAAACTTTTTTTAATTTCGTTATAAAGGGTGATTTTTAAGGGTTGAAACGTTAAAATATAATGTTAGATATAACTCACAACATAAAAATAGATTTATTCTACATATTTAGCTATTATTTTAATTTACATAAGGTCTATTTCTATGGTTTTTTAATTTTTTAGCATAAGGGGTGGTTTTTACCCCCTAAAAATAAAAAGCACACCCTAAGCATATATAAACTTTGATCTAGCAACTTAATTCCAAATTTTCATAAAAATTGAAACTGTACAAAAAAATCCGGAGGTCAATCAGCTTTTTTCTCCCCATCCACTGTACTATATTGTTTGTTTAGTGCGCGCTAGCGTAAACTTGCCATAAATGCGATTAGCGATTACATATCTAAAGTTAGGTTATCTATGGTTTTAAAACATGATTCAAAAAACTACGGTTCATGATTTAAAGGTGTGTAGTTCTTTTTACAAACCAAAAATTTAAAATACCTAAATTACAATTGGGGACCCACCATTTTATAATATTAGTGACAGACACAAAATTTATCAAATTAGTTGCTCACTTTAAAAAACATGCAAAAAGTACACTTTTATTAATTTTGTATTTTTTTCTGTTATTAAGTATTAACATACTTCTTCTAGCATGTTGAGACGTCCAGTCCCTTCAATTTTTAGGAATATTATTAATATAGTATTAAGAATTTGTAAGCATAGACCAGTTTTAATAAGCTTTTATTCAACGTGAAATGTTTGTATGTTTTTTCGGGTCAAATCTTGCAACTAAATTTTAAAGCAGTTATCCGCAACCGATTGATCTTAAATTTTCAATAGGGGACACTGGGGTAATAAGGTTAAAAATTTTGGTGGTTTGATTTTGGTAAGATATTATTTAAAAAATATATGTGATATCAGGTTTTTTGTTGCAGAAACTACATGCTGAATCCTTCCTTTGTAGGAAGGAAGGACATATATGAATACATCATGTTAATTTAAAAAGAAAAACGCAACTTCTTATTACCACATATATTCTTATTATACATATGTTCTTATTATCCCTACTGGGGTTATAAGATCTTGCCTGTGTTAAGCTGTATATCTCGTATTTATGCAGTCCTGGCATAATAAGAACTTTTTCTTAAATGTTCATATACCCTGAGAAATAAAAGTTTAATCGGACAATCCGTTTAGGAGATGGGTTACTTAATTGTTAGTTGTTGCGGTATTTCAAACGATTATATTTAACAATTTTTTAAGCAAAAATTAAGATGCAAAAACTGCTACCCTTATCACTTACCTATATTAGAGTTAATGTTACGTTTTAAAAATATAAAATTATTTTTTCAAAACTTCATCAAAAAAAAAGTTAGAGAAGTTTAAAATTTCGGATTTTATTATCGAAGTCTTTAAACAATTTTGGTTTTCTCATGAATTATAGGTCTGGGGAAAAAAGAACTTTGATTTGAAAGGACAAAAGAGCCACTAATACATTTGAAACTACATAGAATAGTGTCTGTACATTTTTAAGTAGGTGGGAAAAAATAAACAACACATATAAATTGTGATCTACAGTAAAAAACAAATTTTTTTACATTATGCACCTAAAATTTTGTAGCCATAGCCTTATGACCGTATTATGTTTCTAGGGTGTTTTAAAAACATTGCTTAGATATCATACTACGAATTATTCTGATAACACCCAGAATAGCTTTACACAAACACACAGTTTGTCTTGAGTGAATAAAACTATTCAAACGCCAGATATAGAGGAGGTTCTTATTACCCCAAGTTATTAATACCCCAGTATCCCCTACACGTTTAGTTTCGATGACAATGCATCATTCTACATCCAATATGGCTGACCGCCCAAGATGGCGGACTAGTTATTTTTTATGCACTCCCATAATATGGGTATCAATTGAAAGGGTTTGCTGAGAAGAATACGAAAAATAAAATGACGCCCCTCTAAATCCAAGATGGCGAACTCCCAAAGATGGTAGATTGTGTTTTTTATGCATCCCCATATATATGTTTAAGGGCAAAATCAAAATGGCAGAGAACAAGATGGTCGCTATACCAATTTTAAAGAGTTATAACTTGGAAAAAGGGTCAACAGCTGGCGACCGTGCTACAATGACTCATTAAATAAAATAAACAGAGTCAGAACATGTTCAGTGAAAACTAAAAAATAAAATACAAATTAATAGAAAAAAAAATTAAAACAAGCTTTTATTTATATGTTCTAAAAAGAAGAAAAAAAACATTAAATTTAATGAAACCCATCACTTTATTACATTACACGAAGAGGAAGTAGATGAAGGTGTTATGTGACATTATCTAAATTTCTGATACTTATACTAAAAGAGGGTGATATCTGCCCATTTTAACTTACATCTTTTTTTTAAGGATTATCGATAGTTACTAGTTACTACTAAGTAAGTATCTATAATTGCTGAAAGAAAGATACCGGGTGGTGCGTCGCCGAGCGGAACATAGGAAATTCCATGTAAATTTTAAGGGGGTTAATTATTGGCTCCCCTGTACATTTTACAGAAAAAATGTAAGATAACTTTTTAAAGAGACCAATCTGACAAACACTCGTGCCAAGTTTCAAAAAATTTTAATAAGCGAATCTTGAATTATTCAATTAAATGTAATTGTAAAATTACCAAATTTTCGGTTCAGGTAAAACCAAACAGACACCAGCCACCTTAAAAAACAAACAGCACACATCACCATGAAATAGAATTTGAAGTAAAGGGTTAGAAGCGCCCAATTCCAAATTATTATGCCAATCGATGCAAACAATTTGTTATAAGGCATTGTCAAATCTGACGTACAGCCGAAAACAAGTAATGTTTTTTTTCGTTTCATCAATCTCACAACCATTACATTCAAAGAAAAAGACACGTTAACATTATTTTTTTATCAAACCTTTTATTTAATGTAACAATTAAGTTTACCTAATAACAATTATTACTATCGATCATTAAAAAATAATGTTATCATACTAGAATTTAATTTAACCAATAGCAGTATCTGAAATATTTTCAATTTATTTTCCCATCAAGCCTATCTGGTCCATTTCAACCATTAAACGTATTGTCAGTAATTCGAGTCTTAAGCCATCGCAGTAAATAATTGTAAATGTTTAACTCAGAAGATCGAAAATAGATCCGAAAAAAGAGAAAACTGAACTCTTAATATTTTATTAGGTATGGAAAAATAAAATGAAATAAAATACAATAACTTTTTTAAAAATAATAGAGAATTACATGAAAACATTAATTAATCAAATGTTCAAACAATCCCCCATTAACAGCTAAACAATATCCCAACCGATTATAAAATTCATTTTTAACGTTGCTATATTGCGAAATTTTATTACATTATAACGAAATAGCGTTTTTGTAGCTGGTTTAGATTCTTAAATTTTACACTTTTATAAACGACACTTTTTAACCCCACAGAAAGAACTCATTCGGTGAAAGATCAGGTGACCTGGATGGCCAAAGTATTCGGTACAGTGGACCAATAATATTGCAGTTAAAAGCATTTTATAGGTACTCTCTAATCATACGGGCAACCATCCCTTTGGTACCAGATCATTTGATCTTCCCGAACAACTTCTTCCCAGACGGGTCCAATTTGATTTTGAAATTAGTCCAATTAGGTTTCTGCCGTCAGGTTATATATAGTCCTTAAAAAAGGGTCCAATGATATGGTGTCCTATAATTCCCACGAATAAATTAATTTGTTTTTTTGAGGATATTGTGTCCGAGTATGAACAAAGCGATGTTCATTTTGTTGGCTTCAATACCGGCAATTCTAAACATTGGGTTCATTGTTAAGGCTGAATGTACATTCATCGGTAAAACAAATATTTCTTAAAAAATTCCTATCTTTTTCCATCATTTCAAAACAAAATGCCATTCTTCATCTCCTTCCTGCAGCTCTTGATGTTTTTCGAATTTATACGAATAATATTTGTGTTTTTTCAAAGTGCGCAATACCGTTGTATGATGTTTATTTACCTCTTGCCCAAGAACCCTCGTACTAATCATTTTGTTTTCCTCCACACTCAGTAGAATATTAAGATCTCTTTCTTTGGCTCTATTTTTGATATCCTGGGTTGAACATTTACAATTCTTTATTAGGGTACCTTTGAACTCGAACTTACTGACAATACGTTTAATAGTTGAAATGAACGGAATGGGCTTGGTGCGGAAATAAACAGAAAACATTTCAGATACTGCTCTAAAACTGTTTCCCACATAATGCCACTTAGTTATGGATACTTTTTCGTCGATTGAATAATTCATATTTTTTTTCAAGTACAGACTGTCACTGATTTATTGACACTTTTCCTCGTGTCAGGAATAACATTCATTCTACTAGTGTCTATTTGGTTTTATCAGAACCGAAAATTTGGTAAATTTGCAATTACATTTAATTAAATAATTTAAGATTCGCTTATTAACATTTTTTGAAACTTGACACGAGGGCTTGTCAGATTGGTGTCTTCAAAAAGTTATATTAAATTTTTTCTGTAAAATGTACAGGGGAGGCAATAACTGACCCCTTAAAATTTACATGGGATTTCCTATGTTCCGCTCGGCGACGTATAAATATCAAATATTTAGATAATGTCGCCAACACCCTCATCCACTTACCTCTTCATTGATATAAAAGCTTGTTGCGAGATTTACCTGTGTGTAACAAGAATCCAATATGTAACTTGATCTTGATACAGGTAATTCTAAGAAAAAAATATGTTTTTTTTTCTAAAATCGCGCGATAAGCTTTTATATTACATAAATCATGTAATGTAATAAATTGATGAGTTTGATTTAATTTAAAGTTTATTTTCTTCCTTGTAAAATATGTAAATAAAAGCTTGTTTTTAAAAATGTGTTTCCTATTATATTATTTTGAGTTTTTTTTCTCTCTAGGGGATAAATTAGTGTAGTAAAAAACTTGCAAATGTAAATTTCTAGTGTAGATATCCCTACACCCTTTGCTTATAGGCAATGATTAGAGGTATTTATTATATTCTACTTTATAAGTGAATTGTTGAATAAAAATTTTTAAAAAAGTTTTAAACCTTCCTGTATAATATTCAAAACCAATCTTATTTATCGTTATTGCAACCTACGTAAGTAAATCTAATAGAATTTGTTACTATTCTAGAACCAACAATAAATGATAAACATAAATTATTAAATACAATTATTATATCAACTAGTTGAATGTTGAATTACCAATGCAGGAACAATGCATTATGTCTACATATAATACTTTCATTTTTCATTAATAGAGATATTTTATACTAGTAAACGGGTACTTCCTTAAAAGATGGTAAAACATTTAAGCTTTCCAAATAAGTATGGAAAAAATATAATTTTAATTATTCTACATGTGGCTTACTCTGCAAATTAGAAATCCTTAATTATAGTCTACGGGTGGGATGTCGTGCTAGCTAAATATAGAGAATGACACACCGGAGAACATGCAGTTAGCGAGGCTGATGACTTTTTGCTAAATGGAAAATGAGGCAGTAAATTTAATTTTTAGTAATTTCATTTTCCTAGAATAAGATGTAGTTAATGTAACTCACAGTTTAATTTAATTTGTAAAGAACTAAAGAAATAATTACAAATAGCAAAAATGTATGTAGGTATAGTCATTTTTTTACAATAACTAAAAACAAAGCATTGGTATTTAAGATTCAAAGTTTGTTAATTATAACAGTCTCAAATTCATTTTTATGGACATAACCAATTTCTGTCAGTATCTAGGCGCCAAGTTTCGGCCTGACCTCGAGTCTTACGGACGCAGTGTTATATTACACGAAAGGTTTCAGCGTGTGTTTCCTCATATCATAACTTCGTTATCGTTCCTCATAAAGATATGAGATTTGTTGTGTAAATTCACATAAATATTCTTATTACCTGTGAAAAAATTAAGAAAGTGGCGTCAAGTGGTTTCTGAGATATTCGATTTGGAAGATCGCCTATTTTACTAATGAATGACTGGTTGACTCATTGACTTATTAAAATTATGAGCAAGGCTGTCGGTAATTCAATTTAAAAAATCATAAAAATAAAGGTAAATCCAGGAGACATGGTGAATAAAACCTTCTAGATACTTCACCTTGTAGGTGTACCTACGCGAACATTATTTTAGTTATGGGTAGCTTAATTTTATTATACCTCTGTTAAAAAATTGTCAGAAAAATGTGCAGATTTTAAACCTCTTTATATGTCATAAAATATATTGTGGAAACAAACCAAAAAAATCTTTAATTTTAAATATCCCTGTATATTTGGGACAATAAACCAACATATTTTAACTTAAATTTACCTTAATAAACTGTCAGAAACGTATAAATTCTAAAAATATATACAAGTATATCACGATATTAACATTTTAGTTGGCATAATCTATATTATTGATTCAATATTGGACTACCCTGTATGTGTTAAAAGTTAAAGTAAAATATTTTAACTCTAAACAAATATATAAAATATTATTCCGTTGGATTTAGAGGAAATTCCACTCTTTTTATGCGTTTATATTGGAATTAATACACAGTTTAGCTTAAACTTCTTAGTGATTTTTTTGGGCACCCTATCGGGCTGCACAAAAATGTCCCATTTAAAAGATGTTCCTATTGATCTAAGAAACAACATATTCAAATTTAAAGAGAATCTCATGTTATGTGTGCCATGTCCTTTAAGTTTTTAAAAAATTCTTTAATGTCATCTGTAAAGGTTTGAAATATAAAGAATGCTTTGTCTCAAACTATCTATCTTGCGACATTCATCGTATTTCCGCTGACTTGACTTATTATATGCCCTCTTACCATGTGCTGGTTGACCAGCGGGTGAAACAGAACTTCTAACTCCATAACTTGAAATATTAACAGGGATACACTAGAGCTGCTCCATGAGTCAGCGCCCTCAACCGTCGCACGGAAAATATATTTTTAAAAAAACTATATAAATACATTTAATTTAACTTTTGCATTTTTAACCCACTCTGTAGACATGAGGACATCACTCTGAAGCAAAAAAATGCAATTTTTAAAGTGTTTATTTAAATTTTACAATTTTTGACACTTTTGAAGAGAACACAAAAGTGTATATGATGCTTGAAGTCTTCGAAGACATAGGGAAAAATTTTAACGATTTTTGTAGAAAATGCTAATTTGCTAATTACAAAACAAGGTAAAACTGCAATGCCGATGACGCATTCATTGATGTAAAATATTAACTCTCCTATCTAAGTCAATAATACATTTTAATAGGTATAATAAAAGAGCGGTTTTCGGATCTGCATCAAATATCGATAAAGATAACAACCGATTTCATCAACCAACTAAAAACGTCATAGAATGAGTCACCAATAAAACTAACTGATAGAGAGCGAAAGTAAGTTTGGTTTATTTCAATTTATTTGATTCCGCTGAACCAACCTTATAAATAGCTGTTTTTTAATTTATTATTTTAACAGCAAAATTGACTCGAAAATTAGAGTTGACAATGAATACTTAATTCTTCAATTAAAAATTATTTTGAATATACAGTGCGAGTCTCTAACTTGAAATAATTTCAATAAATCAAAAACATGCTGAATTGATCCCGCATGTCAATATTTCGGAATTAAAAAAAATAAATTAAAACTTCTTTATAACCCACCCCGTATATTTAAAAGTTACACTAAATAACGTAAAATTTCATTGCAAACAAAAAAAGATTCTATGAATTTTTTTGATATCGGTATCCAAACGACAGGATGGCAGTTGTCAAATTTGAGTTTTGTGACATAATCAAGAGCAAAAAAGTTTTTCTCTTTCGATTTTCCATACGACTGTAGGTATAGTTTTGGAGTCTGGTGCCTTATAGGTACCAACGAATTCATACTTAAAATTTGGGTTAAAATGTAAAAATACGATTTATAAAAAAAAAATGGATGGTTATATTTTCTTAGTAAAAAACTGATATTAAAATTTTTATTTTGTGCATTAAAATGCATACAAATACATTCTCTCTTCATTGACATTGACATTTGTTACTTTCATCAAAATAAGTATCAACAGTGTTGCCGAATTTAATAAATTTGGGTCAGCAAGTTTTCACGTCTGAAATATAATTGGGGACAATAAAAAGCCGCTTTAACTAACCAGAACCATCCATGACCGACCCGAACTGAGGGCTTTTGAATTTGTCTAAAAGGTCGGTCATGGTTAGTTCTGGTTAGCAAAGCGGCTTTTATTTTCCCCAATGATATTTTAGACGTGAAAATGCGGGAGATATTTTCTTGACGTTTTTGCCATCAAGGGGAGTTTTTGCATTATATGGAGGAGAAAATCGATGGTAATTTTAAATTTTTAAATCGAAATAAATAATTAAAACCTAGTTCATCGAAAATTTTTTATCGAAAACTACTTTAGCTTTATGTAGAAATTAAAAAAAAAAAAATTGACAGTACCTATATGGCACCAGACCCTGGTTTTATTTTAATATGTATTGAATAAGTGCTATAAATAAATTGGATTTTTTTAGACAGTTTGGATAGGCAAGATTGATTTGCGAGGGTTGAAAACCCCTGGCTCAAATTCTTCAACATGTAATAAAAAACAATATCAATGTAAATAAAATATGGTTTATCTGTTATGTAAAACTTTGTAATTTTAATACGACACACACGACACAGAAAACTCAGTGTTTTTGGTAGGATCTCCTCTTTTTTGAGTTCAATGGATGCAAAAAGGGGTCCGTTATTTTTTTCAGTAGACCTTCCTTTGTAGGTAGAACCCAACCATTAGACTGAATAAGAAGTACGAAAATTATTCATTTTAATGTTCCTTAAATCGCGCCTGGATTAAAGTCTAATAGGTAAAGGTGACATTTTGTTTTGTTTAGTGAATAAATTCCCGCCTGCATTTTAAATTCTAAGATAAGTATGATCTCAGAAAGTAAGGTTGAGATTGCAAATTTCTGAAATAATTCCTAAAAAGACGATATAACGGCCCCGTTTCAGAGCTTTCCGAGTAAAACTGTAAGGTTTTCAGAATTTTTTCTTTACTTGTGTCCTAATACCTTCTTCTTCCTAGGAGCCGTCTTTTACTACCGGAGGCAGCGCAGCCACTAGGGCTTTTTGTGCCTAATCTCCCATTGTCTTTTATACCAATCCTCCCATTAGTCTTGCTCCTTCTACAAGTTTGTATAACCCCGGGACTGGTTGGTTGATATATATCAACCGGGGCTCTCGCCAGACTCTTTGACTGTTGTCATCACTCTGCAGTCCAATTCTGGTTTCATCTGTAAATAAGACCCATCGCCACTGCCGCAAAAGCCATTCCCTATGTTCTCGCGCCCACTGTAAGCGGGCAGCTCGGTGTCGTGGAAGTAGCGAAGGTACCCTTAAAGGCCTTCTTGCACGAAGATTTGACAGATGCAGTCTTCTTCTAACTGTAGAGGACGATATAATACGGCGAAACGTACCTTGAAAGTGAGCTCTAAGGGCTGGAGCTGAAGCAGTTCGATGTCTACGGGCATATTAAACCAAATATCGATCCTCCCGTTCATGTGTTATTCGAGGTCGACCACTACGTGGTCTTCTTTCAACTGTCCCAAATTCTTGGTACCTTTGAACTATTCGCACAATTGACGATCTTGGAATGTTTAACATCCTGTGTATATGATGATTGGAATGTCCCGCATTATGCAGAGCAACAATTCTTGCCCTATCAAAACCATTAATTTCACGTCGAGGCATTATTTTAAAAGAAAATTATGAAATTTACTTTGCTAAATATTCAATAAAACTGACCAATATGTTTTAAAAATTTATAAAAAATTAAGAAAAAATATTTTATCTGTCAATATTTTTGATCTTGGTTATTTACCAAATACCTCATCTTTTTTACCTAGCAACAAAAACGCAATAAACATACAGCAAATAGATTATATACGGGGGGTCCAAGACTTTTGCTGTTGTGTGTATAAACACATTCGTGCGGTAGGCCAGAACTTGACCTGGTGCTCTACCCTGCGCCTAGAGATATTAGTATTAACCGATGAAACTTAAAAATCACAAATAAACGTAGAAACTGTTTTTATTTCACAAATAACAATATGAGGCAAATCTTTTTTTAAGGTAGTTCACTCGCGACAATCGTGGACAAAATTATTGTCTTCTAGTAAGTAAAGCCTGGCCCGTCTACAAATGAAAGCGAGATTGGGATGAAAATCTTTTATCTTTGTCTCTTCCATGCCATTCGCGCCGAACTCGACCATCTCTCTTTAACAAAAATTGATTGTTGTAAGGGCCGGGAATAGTACCAGTACGAATCATTATATTTTTTTCTACTTTAGTTTGATTCGTGATGCAGTATTTTGAATGGAACCCAAATTAAATGCTACTCCAAATAAGATCAAATTCGCTTTACCAGAAGTTAGAGGTTCACAATGCTTAAAAATATTATTTTTGTAGGAGACTGTACACACAACACATGAGGTCTGTTCGTTATTCAGTAATATTTTACACTAGTTTACACTTTTCGGACCCACCTAGTCCTAAAATACACCTTTTATAACGGCGATTACGTAAAAAAAGAATAAAATAGTGTACACTATTTCTTAATAACAAACAGACCTAGTAAACTTTCAAAAATCAATGTATTTTTGTCAAAACATTGTTTTTTTTGATTTTCTAATATTTTGATTTACATTGCATTAGTTTTTAAAAAATATCGTAAGAACCGTTTTTAGAAGATATTCCGAAATGAATGCATGGCTTCATACACGACAGATATCGACAATGTTAATTATGCTTGTGATTGTTAATATCCCGCTTCACAAATGATAAAAAAAAATTAGTTTTTTTTTCAATTAGACAAAAGATTGTTTAATTCCTAAGAAAAGCCGTTTTACGAGTAAACTACCTTAATCAGTTATAATAATACGAGAAGTCTGCATGCCCCCATACATAGCACTGCCTTTTTGGAAAAATGAAAAAAAAATTGTGCTGTTTTGTGCTGTTCTTGTGCTAATTTGTGCCGTTAACAAAAACTTTTTTATGAATTTTTTCCCAAGATATAAAATAAACAAAACAGGGGTAGTTTTTCGTACCTACTTAGCACTGCCATTTTGCACCACAAATAAAAAAAGTACCGTGCTGTGTTGTGCTTAACTTGTTCTATCATGTGCTATTAATATTTTTTTTTAATGAGAATAATCATTTTTTTACTAAAAAACCATTTTTTTAACTGAGTTAGCACCGCCATTTTGCATATTAGCGAATTAAACTGTGCTTAACTTGTTCCATCATGTACCGTTAATAAAAATTTTGAAAAATTATTAGAAACTTTTTTGTTAGAAAAAAAAAACAGATGTCCACATATTTAGCACTACCTTTTTGGAAAAGTGAAAAAAAAATTGTGCTGTTTTGTGCTGTTCTGTGCCGTTAACAAAAACTCTTTTTATGCATTTTTTCCTGAGATATAAAATAAACAAAATAGGGGTAGTTTTTCGTACCTACTTAGCACTGCCATTTTGCACCCCAAATAAAAAAAGTACCGTGCTGTGTTGTGCTTAATTTGTTCTATCATCTGCCGGTATTAAAAAAAAATTAAAGAGGAGAACCATTTTTTTTACTAAAAAAGCCATTTTTTCAACTGAGTTAGCACTGCCATTTTGCATGGTAGCAGATTCAACTGTTGTGCTGTGTTGTGCTTAGCTTGTTTCAACATGTGCCGTTAATAAAAATTCTGAAAAATTATAAGAAACTTTTTTTAGAAAAAGAAAACAATTTTTTAACTGAGTTATCACTGCCATTTTGCATAGGAGCGGATTAATCTGTTGTACTGTGCTGTGCTCAACTTATTCCATCATGTACCGTTAATAAAAATTCTAAAAAAGTATTAGAACCAATTTTTTAGAAAAAAAAACAGATTTTTATGTCATATTACGTACCCGTAGATTACTAAAAAAATGATTTTTTAAATTTTTATTTTTTAACCCTAATCAAGAAAGCACCAAAGTCGAGCATCGAAAAAAACGTTGATCTACTGCAGACACTTCGCTGGATTGGCATGTCAGAAACAAAAAAATCAAATGGTTTCTTAGAACGAAAGATTTTTAAGTGTACATTTATTAATAAATTATAGTAAATTAGCATATAGAATATGTCAATAAACGAAACGCAACAGGGTTTAAAAAAATGGGTCCAGTAGTTTTAAAAATTAACTGTCCGCAATGTAAAAAAAAATCATTTCGAGGAAAACACGTTTAAAGTATGCATAAGCTACAGTGCGCTACTGAGAACGCGCATACACCTCAACTCATTTCATGGTGTTTTAACTTAATAGCCAAATGTCCTTTTATAACCCCTTAACTACAAAACTTAACAAGAAATAAATAAAAATAAGTTTCAAATTTTTATTTACAGTGCATGATAGCTATACGCAGCACAACGGTTTGATTTAATACAGTGCAAAGTGGCAACATGACATAAAAATCTGTTTTTTTTTTGTAAAAAAAGGTTCTAATATTTTTTCAAAATTTGTATTAACGGCACATAATGGAACAAGTTGAGCACAACACAGCACAACAGTTTAATTTGCTACTATGCAAAATGGCAGTGCTAACTCAGTTGAAAAAATGGTTTTTCTCATATAAAAAAATTATTAATAGCACATGATAAAACAAGTTAAGCACAACACAGAACGGTACCTTTTTTATTTGTGATGCAAAATGGCAGTGTTAAGTAGGTACAAAAAACTACCCTTATTTTGTTTATTTTATATCTCAGGAAAAAATGCATAAAGAGTTTTTGTTAACGGCACAGAACAGCACAAAACAGCACAATTTCTTTTTCATTTTTCCAAAAAGGCAGTGCTTAGTATGTGGACATCTGTTTTTTTTTCAATAAAAAAGTTTCTTATAATTTTTCAAAATTTTTATTAACGGCACATGATGGAACAAGTTGAGCACAGCACGGCACAACAGTTTAACTCGCTACTATGCAAAATGGCAGTGCTAACTCACAATCAGTTAAAAAAATGTTTTTTTTTAGTAAAAAAAATGGTTCTTTCCATTTAATTTTTTTATATTAATAGCCCATGATAGAACAAGTTGAGCACAGCACCGTACAACAGTTTAACTCGCTACTTTGCAAAATGGCAGTGCTAACTCACAATCAGTTAAAAAAATGTTTTTTTTTAGTAAAAAAAAATGGTTCTTTCCATTTGAATTTTTTTTTTATTAATAGCACATGAAAGAACAAGTTGAGCACAACACAGCACGGTACCTTTTTTTTGTGGTGCATAATGGCAGTGCTAAGGAGGTACAAAAAACTACCCCTATTTTGTTTATTTTATATCTCAGGAAAAAATGCATAAAAAAAGTTTTTGTTAACGACACAGAATAGCACAAGAACAGCACAAAAATATTTTTTTCATTTTTCCAAAAAGGCAGTGCTAAGTATGGGACATGAAGTCTGCTCCAAAATTTTAATATTCTAGTCTGGAAACTCGTTAGTTTCCATTTTTGCCCCAGAAGGGATTCCGATGACTCATCCCATACCAAAAGACGCGGCGGGACGGGCGGTAAAAAGCGTTGGCTGGAGGCTGCAGAATCCGATATCCTGGGGAGACGACGTCGATCGAAGCGTCCCGACGGCAGGGACGCAGTCAACCGACGCCAGCTTGGGGCTTGCAGTTTATAGCCCTTTTTGTAAACATTGAATTAAATACATTTATTTAGGCTGTAGGTTTCGTTTAATTAAAAACATAAAAACAATTTTTAATTTTAAATTAAAAGAGAAATTTTTACTATTTGTATTTCAAAAATAAAAACTTGACGGTAAGTAAATAAGGTATTCTACTATGTCCTAATTTTTTTTTCTACAGAAATAACTGCCATGATAACATTGCAATGGGAAATGCGGAGAAACGAGAAAATGATAAGGCATTTTCTCGCCTTATCTGTTGACAAACAACAGTTGAATTTTCTTAGTCTCTAGCGACCGTTAAATTATGCCACTCCCCTAACTTCAAATCTTGCTAATAGCCCGTCTATCCAGGGTGTTCGAAAAATATACGGGCAAATATCAGAACGTGATTCCTTATTGAAAAATATTTTTTAAAAAATCTATAAATAACGATCCGAAAATGCATAGTTTCTAAGATACAGGGTGTTAAACGCTTTAAAAAAATAGGTTTTTTAGTAATTATCTTAAATTGTAGTAGCGGATTTTCTTAAAATTGGTCAGTGTTATTTCTATAAAAGGGGCTAATTTGGGCCTTATTAAATTTAAATAATTAAGTTCAGTAGCGTCTCAGATCACACCTTATCAAAAATAATTGTAAAAAAAATATACACCAAAGACTTTTTTTGCAGTTTTTATATATCTTTTTAACAGAACTGACAATACAACTTTTTTGTTTATTAATATTTTTTCTATCTTGCTTCGTTTTCGAAAAAAAGTTAAAACCAATTAATTGCAACGAGAATTGCAAGTATCTGGAAAAGTCATTGGCGTACATTTTTTTACAATTATTTTCGATAAGATTTCACCTAAGACGCCACTGGACTTATTAATTTTAATTTAACTAGCCTAAATTAGGCACTAATTATTAAATATAACACTGACAAATTTTAACAAAATCGGCTACGGGGAATTTCAGATTATTACAAAAAACCATTTTTTTTTTTAAAGTCATCTTTGCCTGTATCTTAGAAACTACTGATTTTTGGACCCATATGTGTCCGGAAATGACGATGCAAAATTTTAAGGTACGATTCTACATAAAAAGATATGAAAAAAAGTTCATATGAACATAGGTCCGTGGGTAAATGCTTCCAGAGGGAGCTACAGGCCCTTGAAGATGGTGTGATTAACTTCTACATTTAAGTTAGAGTGATTGGAGGTCACTTTTTGAAAATATCAGGTGACCCATATTGCAACCAGTGGCGTGGGAACAAAGGGATGGTTATTTAGGGTCATATTTTTTCTCGCCGAGTGTATTTTCGCTATGTTTTAAATAAATTATGTTTCTTTAAACATTTTTACGTAAAACAGGTTCCCTTGGTATAAAGTCGTATAGTCGACGGTTTTCGAGATAAACGGACTTAAAAGGATGACTGCAGTGCACCTGAGCATTAAAGTCCGTTTATCTCGAAAACCGTCGACTATACGACTGTATACCAAGGGAACCTTTTTTACGTATAAATAGTCAAAGAAACATAATTTATTTAAAACATAGCGAAAATACATTCGGAGAAAAAAATATGACCCTAAATAACTAACCACCCCTTTGTTCCTACGCCACTGGTTGCAATATGGGTCACCAGGGTCACCTGATATTTTCAAAAAGTGACCTCCAATCACTCTAACTTATACATAGAAGTTAATTCCCGTATTGTAAGTAGATCCTAATAAATTAAATAAAAACCACTTTTATGACACCATCTTCAAGGGCCTGTAGCTCTCTCTGGAAGCATTTCCGGACTTATGTTAATATGAACTTTTTTTCATATCTTTTTATGTAGAATCATACCTTAAAATTTTTCATCGTCATTTGCGGACACCCTGTATAATCAAAAATTAAGATAATTAAATTATCTAAAAAAAACTTTTCACCCTAACATGACACCTTGTATACAGAAACTTTTTTAATATATTTTTTTAGGTACCCTATTTTGCTTAAAGGTTACCATGATACATCAATCAACAACACGAAAAATGTGAAGTCTAAGATGACATTACCAACCTGTAATCTCGAATTTCGGCACGTCAGGCAATTCAAAGAGAAAAAAAATATTGATCTGACATGAGTACTTTATAACGTCGAATAAAATATTACTATAACAAATGTTCTAAAAGCAATCAAAGAATAGCGTAAAGTATTCGTGGATAACAGGTCTTTAGAACACTTGCTCTATTTCGAGAACGCCGGCTACGCCATTGAGCTCGAAAAATCGCGTGTTTTTAGGACCTTAATATCCACTTTTACTTTAATATACTATTTATTAATGAGGCATCACCTCCTAAAATTTGGCCGTACATTTTTTAAACACTCTGTGTATTATAAGCAGCATGCTCTGTATATTAGAATATGGATTTATTATCTACACGTGCCAACACGCACATCAATATCACCAGAGATCACAACCATAATAGGGCCCTTTTAATATCAAAATAATGTAAGCAAAAACAGGTGATAAAAAAGTCTCCCCCCATTGGTTAAATGCCTTTGTAATCATAGTTACTGACCTTTTGGACCAATGTTCATTTGTCAATGTCATTTTGGTTAAATTGTTTTTTCTTCCGTCACTCTCAAATTAAAACGACACGATCTCAGTTTCCCCAATCTCAGTACATAAAGGTGCAAATGCATATGGCAATAATAATATACAAAGTGTTTCTAAAAGGTTCGGAAAAAATGCTACCACAAATCCCCTAGGCCAAAATATGCCAATCTAACCCAAATTAGTTCAGTCCAAAAGTGGATAATTTCGAAAATACAAAGTGTCGAAAGTTCAATTTGGTTTCAGTTCTTCATAAATAATTTTGTTATTAATTGGTGTATTGTCATAATATTCGGCTAGGGAGGGTTTTGTGGGATTAAAAAATTAAAATCTATCATATCATTTACCTGCGGTACCTTGCACACATTTGAAATGAAATGAAATGAAATGAAAAGTCTATATTTGTCCAGAAATCATTACAATTTCACAATAATAATGCCCATTGGGCGTAGGACATGTCATAAATAAAATTACTTAAAACTAGTAGATATAATATACAAAGAAGTAAAATAAATATTAAAAAAAAAGAAAACATAAAGATTGAGCTGACCACACAGAGCACCGTAACACATTAAAATATAATTAAAAATTACACATTAAGATAAAATTTGAAATACACATTAAAGTAGCAGATCTAACACAAAGATAATGCTATAATACTAAAATGAGGCATCAGTTTACATTCATCTACAAGCTAAAAAAGAACAGTATTGTAATAAAACACATTAAAAATCATTAAAAGTCAAACATAGGTTTGATGTTTACATAGAAAATCTTGCGGCTCTATATTGTCTTTCAGAAACTCATCCACGGTGTAATAAGCCTTCGAAATCAGTAGCCATTTCAAATGTCTTTTTAAAAATTTTACGTTTTCGTTTCTGATATTTCAGGGATCTTGTTGTAGATTTTTATTATTGATGAATGAACATTCTTTTGTATATAAGACAGGTTACACTTCATGTCTTTAAGATTTTCTTTATATCGGGTGTAGTGGTTATGAGCTCTTTCACAGTCCTTCAATAAACTCTTATTTTCCCTAACAAAGATGACTGCTTCATATATATAAGTACAGACAAGGGTAAGAATTTTTGAATCAATAAATTTTGGTTTGCAAGTTTCAACAGATTTTAAGCTGAAAATACTCCTTATGCACCTTTTTTGAAGCAAAAAGATTCTGTTTGCCTCCGCCCCCCTCGCCCAGAAAATGATGCCATATTAAAACTAAATTAATTTTTTGACCCATTCTGTATTTACCTATTAAATAAAAATTCCTATTTTTCAACGTCTACAGTCTACACAGCCATTCTGTGTAGTTTATAGTTGTTGGGTTTGAGCAGCCGTTCTTAAGATATCTGGATTTAAGTTACTTCTGCTAGGAGATACAGATGAAAAATTAGGAAATAATGACGAAATGGTCCAAAGAGTTCACTTTCATTATTTACGACCTATTAATCTTTGTACACACAAATGGAGGTCATAATGTTAAAAACATTTTTTTTTTAATTTAACCAAATTATTTTTTTGTTCATGAATCAATTATTGACTGATTTTACAAGAGAATAAAATTAACAACACATTTATGTATTTGTTTTTGTAATGGTTGGTATTATTCTTGTGGCAATACACTACAATGCAATGCAATGACGAGTTTGAGTAAGAAATCAAAAATTTACATCCAAATATCCAAAAAAATGAGGGTGCTTAAAAGCTCAGCTCATATGAGGTATACCTTTATTTGGAAAAAACCATGGAAAATAAGAATTTTTATTCAACACTTAGTGACATTTTAATTTAACGCCTTTGCTACAATTAACTGTGTTCAATTATTACAATAATTTAGGCTCGAATTTAGAACTGGTCATAAACGAAGTAAATTTTTTAAATCCAGATATCACAATCATGACTGCTCAAATAAACTCTTATTACATATACTTTTTTTAGGTAAAAGACGTTGAAAATAAAAAAAATTGATTTAAAAGCTAAATTAAGAATGCCTCAAAAAAATTATTTTGTTTTAAATGTTTACAGGGTACGGCAGGTGGCGCTCTTTAAATCTTACAATAAAAAGGTAAGCAGATTTTAATTTTTCATCCCACAACCCCCTCACTAGCCGAATATTATGACAAAACACCAAACACTACCAAAATTATTTAAGAAAAACTAAAACCAAGTTGATCTTTTGACACTCTATCTCTGAAATCATCCACTTTTGTATTGAGACAAGTTCGGTTAGATCGTCATATTTAAGCGTCAGGAATTTGTGGTAACATTTTTTCCGCACCTTCCCAAAGTCCTTCGGCCGCAAAGCAAATATAGGCATTTTGAAAGAAAAAATAAAATATTATTTAGAGAAAAAAATTACTGGGTACTGTGTAAAATGCACAAAATGATTATATTTCTCGTTCGACGACCCTGTACATAATTAAACAACTAACGACAATGAATATAAAAATACAGTAAAATATATTTAGTTTTGCGCTTCAGTTCGCTGATCAGTCTCTACTTTCTTGTAAAGCTGTATTATTAAGACGCTAATATGTCTTTGTGCTACCGTAAAGTTATGCCAAATGAACACCAGCTAGATATACAGGGTGTTTTAATTAAAATTCTGAGTATTTGTAGAGAGAAAACTTCGTAATTTTTTTTTATTTTTTAGGGGTGTGCGAATAATAGAATTATTCGCGGCGAATCGAATACGAATTATTCGATTCGAATTTCAAATGAAACATTCGAATAATTCAAGTATTTCGAACTATTAGAATAATTCAAATAGTTCGAATTCTTCAAAAATTTTGAATAGTTCGAACTATTCGAATAATTTGAACTATTTTGAATGTTTCGAATGTTTTGAGTAATTGGAATACCCGAATTGAAAACTTTTTTCCTGATTATTTCAGATTATTCAAAAATAGGAATTGATTTTGGCGGCAATTTTAAAAGGTTTGTGATAATTTGAAATTACCAGTGTATTTAAATGCAACTTAATATTGAATCCACAAAAAAAACAAAGAGGAACACAAAGCATATCAGCGATACTCGGGCACTCACCAGTATTTTTAATTGTTTAGTACGCAGTATTTTAGAGTATTGTTCAGTCATATGGTCTCCGAGTTATGCTTGTCACATAGACAGAATCGAAAAAGTTCAGAACAAATTTGTTAAGTAGAGATCGAACGCTGTTAGAACAACACCGATACGTCACGGTTTTATACGGGTTTGCCATATGAGACTGTGACGTATCGGTGTTGTTCTTACAACGTTCGATCTCTACCTTCTGTACAAGCATCACTTTCCCTACCAGAATGTACCTTATGCAACAAGGCTTTTGCTTTGTGGTCTTCAAAGCTTGCAGACTCGGCGAAGGGGTGCCCATGTGTTGTTCTTGTATAAGACAATTAATGGATATGTGAATTGTACCAGTCTGTTAAGCTTAATATTGTTTTTAGTTCCTGGTAGAAAGACACGGCAAATACAATTATTCTATGAAAGGTATCACAGAACAAACTACGGCTTAAATAGTTTTGCACACCGTTTAATGTACATATATAATAGATTTTATTCTGACTGTGATATATTTTTTATTAGCTTAGCCACGTTGAAGGCGATTTTAAAATATAAATAATTTATCTTGTATTTGTTGCAGTGTTGGGTATATGTAGTTGTATTGAATTTGACCATTTAGAAGTTTTACTTTCTGTAGTGTACTACCTGAATAAATAAATAAATAAATAAAAATAAATATTGGAAAGTTGTTGTGATGGTGGTTAATTACAACATACTGAAATATATTAAATTAGTTTTGCCAATTTTTTTTTCTTTGATTATTAACTATAATATAAAATTTAAGATTAGTCTTATAAAAAGGAGTTTTATGAAAAATACTTTATTTTATTAATTAATGACGTAATTTTAAATCGAAAGTTTAAGCGTTTTATTCACATTATTATTTTTTAATAGCTACTAAGACTCTTATAATTAGCTTATCATTTATTTAAAACAATACTAAATTTAAATTGTTCGAACTGTTCCAATAGTTTGAACTATTCAAATAGTTTGAATTATTCGAATAGCTCGAATCATTCAAATAGTTCGAATCAATAGAATAGTTCAAATTATTCGAATAGTTTGAACAATAAAAATAGTTTAAACTATTCGAATAGCTCGAATATTCGAAATTCAAATCGAATATAACCAGTCGATTCGATTCCATTCGACAACTATTTGCACACCCCTATTATTTTGCCAAACTTTACTTAGGAAAATATTTGAAAATTAATTGTAAATTAACAATGCCACTTTTTTCCCACTACATAATGGTGCTGTGCTATAAGACTAGAAGTCCGTTGTTTCGGTTTTCTGGCATCATTATCAAATTTATTTCTACTTATAAACGCCATGTTGTATTTTTGCAGTTTTTGATATCTCCTTTTATGCCATTCTAATGCTGTAGTGAGCTAGGTACACAATACAATTACAATATATTTAAATAAAGAGTTTTCCTATTGTCGTAGACTGTCACATTGTCATGTAAATGACATTTTAATACGCCTTTAATCCTCGCTTTAATCACTGTGTCTTTAGAAATGCACTTTACCAATGAAGTAAAACGTGATATAATAAAACCAAGGATAAAAATTTAGTACAAAAACAATAAAAATGGTGTAAAAACACTGAAAATATATTTGGACATGCATCCCCAAACACAACAACCTCATTATATTTTGTTTAAGTTAAAGAAATTTTGCTGAGTTTGGTTCATTTGAAAAATGAAGACAAAAATATGGGACCAGAATAGATGAGGAAACTAATGAAAAGTTAGTCAACTGGATAGAATTAATGTTAAATTATTATACTTGAGTATTCTTAATAAAAGTAAATATTTTGCAGATAAATAGGAACCCAGGTAAATCCCTTGGTAAATCCACTGAATTTCCTCTGATGTGGAGGCTCCTTTTTATACAAGTCATAAATTGTATGTGTATGTTCTTTTCTTTTTGTTTTATTGTTTTTATATTTTGTAGTTTTTAATTTTTGTTGTACCATTTGGAAATTTTTATTTCAATATGTGCATGTAAATTGAATAAATAAATAAACAAGTGCCTAAAAAGAGCTTAGAAAAAGTGAATTAAAATATTACAAAATTGACATATCTCTGGTGATCCTAAAAGAGGATGACAATTGTGTGATTGGCTACTAGAGAGACCTGCTTTTCCAGCTTTCCTAGAAAATGTAATTTGGACAGATAAAAGCACTTTTACAAATTGTGGAATATTCAACTAATACAATAATCACTGGAGCATAAACAAACTCTACCAATTTTGAGAAATTCAGCCAAAAATGCGATTCAGTTCTAACGTGGGGACTAGTACTTCTAAAAGGAAAATTTTGCCAGTAATATGCAATATCTGCATGTTTCGGTACTTAGACAACGTCGACAGAACTGGAAAAAAATTAGTTAAACATCTAAAAACTTGGCACCTGAGGTGCCTTGTGTTTGGGCTTTATACAAGCGTTCGTTAGCTTTTTTATACTGAAAGTTAAACATATAGGGAAGACACAATATTTAATCCAATTTTTTTAACAGATTTTCAGTTATTGCAGTTTTGTATTATTCTAGGTAAATTTTATGTAGCATACCAATAGCTGTTTACATATTACAATATATTTCGTTCTGCTTTTCTCAAAAATGTGAACTTCTGGTTTTGCCAAAAATGATCGGAAATTTTAAGTCTTATATAGATAGTGAATGAGCTGCCAAATTGCCTTGCAGCAAACTCACATAGCAAAATAATATTAAAGACTTAAATACTGACAAATATGGAGTGGTAATGAATGTAAAAAATAAAACCCTGAATAAAATTTATATAGATGATTTTATCAAAACAAGAGTATCATTTTTTATTATAAGCACAACCTACTAATTCCTAATTTACTTTTCCCCCTTATTAAAAACATAGTACCGTGTCAATAAAATCACATAATTGTGCTCTCGGGTGGGTTATTTTTAAAAAATATTAAATTAATATTTCTTCAGTTAAGTATATTAATATATTATGATAGTTTTAAAATAAAATGGCATCTTTTTTTTAAATTTTAATAGTAGTTACTGTACTTTCGAGCTAACCTTATGACTAATTTATTGATGGTTTTGTTACTCTACTCTTGGACAATAATAAAATTTGAAAATAATATACAAGGCTTGTTTTAAAGCCACATAAAGACATGCTGTAAAAAAAAATTTAATAAAAGTATTGAATTAGCCGGTCCCTTGGTTCCAAACTAAAAAAAAAAACTTATTTATTTCTGCTAATATATGAAAATTTAGATGTTCAACTTTATCCCTGACAATTCTGATATTAATTACTAACAATAAGATATCAACAAAATTCAGATAAGAACTAGTTGAATATTGGCCCTGTACTTAAAACTTCAACCTTTTAGCTAAGTAAAAGCCTCGGTAAAAGCTTAATTCTTGTAGTGATCACCAATATTAATCTCAAATTAGCTACTTACTTAAAGGGGCACAAAAACATCAAAAAGGAAAAAAACATAAAATTAGTATCCCAGTTAATTACCTAGGTCAATAGTGGTACCTACTGTTATTTACATTTGTAACTCAATTTGTAAATATTATAAAATTATTATGAATATCAGGCTCGATCAATACGATCCAGGTTAATGTTATAATGAAATATCGTCTAGGGTATAGTACAGAAAGTAGTACTGAAGTTAATTTTACACTCCAAGTTATCTGATAATATTACTAGATTAACATAAATACACATTTACTAGATTAACATAATTACACCCTAAAATTGTGTGGTAAAAAATATATCAGTAAGGTATATTGTAGATTATTATTTATTTCACCAAAAATTTAACTCATAGTTAATGATTTTAGAATAAAAACAATTTAATTATTATTTTTCTCATCTTTGCACTTAAACCAACAGTGGGAAAGAATAAACAGTTCTAATGATAATTAGTCTAATAGGTTTCTCTGAATAAATCTGGTTTTTTGCTATGAAGCTTTAGTAATTTTAATGTTGAAGGCTAAGAAAATAATAACATAAAACCTCGCATAAAACCATTATAGTTCAAAAAAGCAAAACTACGACCTAATTATCTAATCAAATCAATTATTTCCATATTTTCTTATCAAAATCATGCAATGTTTTTTTAAGTTCAAGTGCTTGTAAGGAAGGGACATCAAATTTGCAACCTATATACAAAGATCTTTGTTACCGCCCCTCTCGATGTAAAATTGTAATATTTTGTTAGACAAAAACATCTATAAGTAGCATCGGATTTATTAAGCTATTAATAGATACAGTAATAGTAAAATAACAGATTGCTTACCTTTCGAAATAAGAATAAAATAGGTACCAAAAATACCTTTGCAAAATAATTTAAACACAGCCAAAAAGAAACAAAAATCTCCTCGTAAAAACGAAAGAAACTTACATCACAATTAGACAATTCCTTTTAGTACTGACTTATTCACACTTGACACGACTTTTTGTAAATAACTGTTTATTAAAATCGCGAATTTTTTCCTGTTAAAATTGCACTTTAATAACAACGCAACCCCCCAAAAGTCAAATCACGAACTGAAAAACGAAAAACTGACATTTGAAAATTAAAATGACAAATCGGCAATGGGCGCTATCTTACGGCAAAGGTGGAAAATAAAAAGAAGTGGATTATTGGATGAGAGTAAACTGACCTAGGTGTTAACCGTTTGGTTTACGTATGGTTGTTTTATATGTATAATGTATCGTTTGAGGAAATAATGTATTCTTGAAAAAGTGACGGTTATTTTACCAATATTCAGTTTTATTTTATTAAACGTTGCATTGCAAACATAGTTATTTTATCGAATTTATTAGTGTGTGAGTAGGTTTATAATATAGTGGGGGAAATTATACATTCAAAGTTATTTGGGATCTTCAGCATGGACCCTTACGCTTTAAATGGAAGATATTGTTGCTTACATTTCTGTCTTTGTGGTCAGGAGTTTAAAAAACTGTGTGACTTGTGTGAAATGCACAAATTTATTAGAAACCGAAAGGCCTTTGTCTCAGTTAAAACGAAGAAAAGCTTATGGAAAATTAATAAATGCTATCCCGTTAGTGGTAGAAATATGCTAGGCAGGGGAAAAAATCTTTAGAATTGTACATAACACAACCATTATCTTTAATAAAAATATAAATAACTTAAAGGATATGCTGGTGGTTCAAACCATTCGTACTATTTCCCCAAAAATATTAAATTATTTTGGAGACCATCTTTTTGTTGGTGGCATTCTTAATGATAACCATTTAATGGATCTTACCAAATTAATCCTAATAAAATTCTTTAAAATTCGTATACATTAACAAAAATCCTGGATGAAGCAAAAATAAATAGAAAGAGGGGTATTAATACCGAAACTATTTTATTAAGGAATGAGTAAGATAATATATAGGAAGGTATTCCAATCATGATGGGAAATATTTCAAGCGGTCGCGCCTCCACGAGTGTGTCTTGCACACTAAAGTATTTTTATCCTTATTTTTATTATTGCGGAAGTTGGGATTAAAATACTTTATTATGCAAGACACACTCGTGGCGGCACGACCGCTTGACACATTTCCCATCATGCATTGCAGGATTGGAATACCTTCTTATATATTATCTTAGGAATAACTAGATAATTTTTTATTTTTGCCTAATTTATTATATTTTATGTTATTTTTCGTGTACCCAATTATACTAAAAAGTATCCCCAGTTTTGGTTTTTTTTATTAATTTGTGGCCCACATTATTCTGAATTTATAGGAGAAAAGTAATTTTGTTTAAATAAACAATGTACCAAAAATATTTAGATTTTTTTAGAATAAAATATTTCATAACTTTTTATGTTGCTAATCAATATTTTTTAATAAACCAAAATTAAAAAGATCACCATAAATAGGAACGATTTAAAAATTAATATTTTCAATAAATTTATATCAAATCGAAACTTCTAACATAAACCATACGCCACTGGTCAAAACTGCAAGGCTCCGTACAATGTTGCCTTGATCTTTCCTAATTTATCTTCTATCCTTTTCCCCTTATATGATTTTATTGATAATGTCTGGAACAAAACAATGAATTATGAATGAAATGTTAAGTCTTTTCTTTCTTTCGTCTGAGATCCGAGCACATCCAGTACTGGGATTCTGTAAAAACATAAGAAAAGAGAAATTCAAAATAAGGATCACATGTCCTTGTTGCTTGTTGAGATAGGCAATGTCAAATAATTTGCTAACCAAATCGGACCTCAGATCTCGAATTTAGGCGATATGTGGAAAGGCATTAACGGTTTCTGCCGGAGCCTCCCATCCTTTACACAAAATATGTATTCTTGGTCGCCGATAGATCATGCCCCATCTTCTGCAACGAAAAATGGCGTTTTCACGTTTTACTAAAAGACTAGGGTATGGAGGGTAGAGAGATAAGGAGAACCATCTCTTATGGCCGATTGGCTCAAAAAGTGGCCCCAGAATAGTATAACTAAAGAGGCGCTAGGGTAGCGGGAAGGTATGGTTTGAACCAATGAACTTGTAGTCAGGTCAAATTAGACCTAAAAATAGCAGTGAAGCTACAAAAAATCGCATAGAGCTAAATATTGGTAGGAATGTTTGAATGTGAAATCTGTGTGCAAATCAATGTGCTGAAGTTTTTAAAAAGAGTAACTCAATTCCCAAAGAAGTTATGACCAACAGAATTCGCTTTCTTCTTTCTATGTTCGAAGCTTCTAAAAAACCACCTGTTTAGATAAGCTTCGATACGCATGTTTTATTAAAAATACTGGTAATAAAAATGAGTGCAACTAGCTGGTCTTTCTCCAACCTCTGCTTCTGCTCATCAACATCTATTGTGGATATATTATCAAGTTCAAGTGTGGCTTGGTTATTAATATAGCTATAATATATAAATTATTTATTATGCTCCTTGACATCTCAGCGAAATCTGAAATCACATTGTCAAAATCCACTTCGTTTGCAAAAATCATGCCCGATTGACAATATTGCCAAATTAGTTAACTTTAACAAACTCATAGTTGTACGTAAGTAAAGCTGCATTGTAAATGCAGCTTTATTCTTGATTACTTTCAATTTAGAAGGGATACGTTCACAGCTAGTTACAGTGATGCCTACTGTCAAAAATATCCTCAGCATTATAACAATATTTGGAACGGAAGTACATAAACTATACTGTTATACAAACTGGAGAAGCTCAAACGGCCCCTAAGACAAAATTTCTGCTTCTCTATTTGACGCACAGACAAAATTTTGGAGTCTTTTACGTTCTCGCTACGATTCTTCTATATTAATATTATCTGGTGCTTGGTCCAATTTGCAAATGTATTCAGGGTTCAATATAGGTTTGATGGCGTTAAAAAAACTTTGCGTCCTGATTATGCATCTGTTAGAATCTGGTTTTGATTTCCTGGATAATTCTGTCTACAGAAGTTAACATTTCACGCCGCAGTTCCACCTCATATGACGAAGTAGCATCCGCCGTCCCGTCGTATTATGAAAGCGTGTTTTCTTTCTTGTAAGGCAGGGTTCAACCTCAATGCCCTGTTCTGTACATACCTTTTTTGCAAAAGTGGATGCATCATGAACCAGATCATCCCTCTTTTTCACCAAGAAGATCTCTAAAGCCTTAACTTTAGTGGAGCAAGAACTAATGTCTTTTGTCTGTAGATGCAGTTGAGTTTCATTAACATTTACAAGAATTGCATTCCAGAATCCGAGATAGCATAAAAATGCAAATGAGCACATGGCAGTCAAAATACAACCAGCGTCGGATCTGGTTGTCACATTTTCAGTCACATCAGTCTAAAGCTGTTCCAGAACATCCAGGATTTCTGAATAATGGTTCCTCATCACATTAACTGCATCATGTCTGGCGCTCCAGCGAGTATCAATCAAGCGCATCACACCTTGCTTTGTTACAAAAGTCAGCGCGTCCCACAAACTGTGCCTTCGGATTCACCTAATTAATCCGTGCTTGAACTCCACTGTGTACACCAGACATAACCGCTGCGTTGTCATACGCTTGTCCTTTACAGTCTTGTATATCCAGTCCGTCTGATGTAATCGTGTCTACAATCATGTTCGTTAGTTGCTCTGCATTTTTTCCCTTCGCTTCTATAAAGTCGACGGAAGATTCCACTACCTCTACTTTGCCTTTTTCACACTTTACATACCGTAGCACCCGACTATCTTAATCTTCATGAGATAAATCTGATGTGCTGTCAAAAATTATAGTAAAATATTTGGCTTCTTTCACCTGCCTAATAACTTTTTTGCGAACTTGATCCGCCAAAACTTGGATGAATTCGTTTTGTGTCTGAGGTGACAGATACAAGACTTGGATTTTGCTTCCAAGCTTAATCTTCGTAACATGTTCGCATAATATAGCGTCGTACTTTGCCAGAAGCATAACGATTTCCAGAAAGTTGCCTCTGTTTCCACTAGCAACGTTTTCATCGTGTGATTCATGATGCCCACGTAGTGCTAAGTTTTGTTTCGCCTAAAACCGAATCATGTCAAGCAGTCTTAATCAATAAATATCCTTCCATCTCTTTTCTTCTTTGAGGGTAATTGTTAGCTCTGGTTCATCAATCGTTGCTTCTTGGTTGATCCTCATTTCTAATTCCCTCCACTTAATTAAGTTGTCATTGTGTACTTTGCTGGACTCATGTTCATATACCTTTGGAGATTCACCTTCCAAAATAATTTAAACCCATCCTTTCAAGACCGTAGTTTGCTGTACTAGGAGCGTCCTAAGATGATCCGTTTCACAGTTGGGTATTTACCGACATTTTTTAAATTGGTACGTGATTCTAGAACAAGATCAGTTTAAGCTTCATCTTCCAAAAGATCAGTTTTTCCACCTGAGTTTGGACGCCCTTGTCTATAGGGTTATTCAGGTCAATTTAATAAAGTTAGAGTTGAAGCTTTATCCGATGTTACCGTATGCTGGGAATCCTCCACTTCGGTCAAAAATTTGATATCTGTTTCAGTGTTCATCTCATTTTGGTCGTCTTAAATAATACTGATTGATTGACCAGCTCTTTTGAGAAATTTCAACAATAAACACCTGTCTCGCTGCTCTCTTTCTTCCTTATCCTTCCGCTATTTTCGAAAGGATGCTCCCCTTTCTTTGACTCTACATTGTTGCGAGTTGCCTTTTACGTTTTACGCCGTAAAATTTATGGGCTCTTTTAGATAAGTGAGACTCACACTATAGTGTAGGAAAGTTAGATGTCAAGGTTGAAAAAATTATATACAAGCATTTTTTAATGAAAATGTACGAGGAATAACTTCCTAAACAACATAGTAAAAGTCGCATCAAATAGGACTATGGCAAGTTGCGAAAATCGGCCGCCATTTTGTTTTTGTCATTGTATAGCAAATATCTAAAAAATTATGAGGTTTATGAAGTCAAGTCAAGAGATAATTTTTATGTAAAATTCAAAAATACACTTGATGTGATATATCGAAAAGATGTATTTCAAGTTTAACAAAATTATTCATATGAAAACATCATTTTCGTCCTCGTCATTTTCGGGTATGATGCAGGAATTGCAGCAATCAATTCCTAAGCATTGTTTTTTGCAGGAGCATGATTTGCCACATGACGCTTCTTTGTAGTTACAGAAAACCATTTTTAATATGTCAGAAGGAGCAATTTGTTTTGTTGCGGATGTAGGAACCAGATGCCCCTCTCTATCTCGTTGCCAACCATAGGCTAATGGATCCAACTTGCATCCTATCCACTCTTGTACCTAAAAAGTTCATAAAACTTTATTATTTCGGCTAAGTAATAATAATTAGAGAACATATACCTGATAATAGACTCTTAAAACATGTTGTACAGCAGCGTCTTTGGTTGGGGGAAGCGCTGCCAAATTAAAGTTTCCAGACAGACCTTGACGAGATGTTATTCGATTATATAAAGTATACCTTAACGTGTCAACATCTTCTTTGCTCTTCTTGGGCCTATATAACTTTGTGATGAATTGTACACCTGCTTCTATTAACTGGTTCTTATCCGAATTTTGTTGATAAAATATTTGAAGGCTTTCGCATAAAGAAATGTCATTCTTCAACAACTGTAAACAGAGTTTTTTGCTTTTTTGAATATGAACGAGGTTGTTTCACAACATGATATAGCATAACGAAACAATATGTACTGTTTAATATGCCCTAGTTTTTCTTAAAGCTCTGATATTTTCGTTGCTTTATCGGCTTTGGCAGCTTTTCCTGGCCGGAGTAAAAACATTTTATCATATTCTGAATGATGAATCAACAGAACGGCAATATCTGTGTCCTCAGATACAACTACGATTGGTCTACCAGAACTTGAAAGTTCTACTGCAATTCTAACGATTAAATAGTCTGCGTCACTTTCAGCCAGTTTTACCTTTTTAAGACTGTTTTTTCAAATCTAAACTTTAAAAGCTCTATCAGTTTCTGTTTGTTATTATTATTTCGTAAAAATTCTTCTTGTGGTGTAACAATTGTATTCTCCAACTTTACTGATATTTCTAAAGCATGTTGTGATCTGATCTGTTGCAAATCATCCTTTGTTGAAAAATGATCTGAATTGTATCCATCAAAAACAATTACACAGTCCTGACCATAAACATGTTTAACATAATATATTGGTCGCAAATTTGGTTAAACGTGGCAGGCTTTTGCCATAACACACTTTATGTAAGAGAAAACCGCCATCAATTACATACATTGTATTTTGCTCAGTGCTCGAAGTAGGTGTAGTTAGAGCATCAAATTCTTTTAGGAGAAGGCTTTTTGTTCCTTTTCTCAAGACACCATCCTTAAACAGTGACAGCGGATATGGAGATAATTCGAACCTAAAACAGTCTTTTATTTCTTCTGGAGTTTTGTTAGAGCAAATAGTTCTATTAAATAATTGCATAGGAGACACGTTCACATAGTTGCTATTAATTTTAATGCTACTACTCATTTGTGAAAAGTTCTTGATTCGCGTGCACTTAATATCTGTGAATAATTTGCCTTCATTTTTGATGAGTAATTGTATTCCAATTTCATCCGCCAAATCGCAGTTATATCTTGGTTTCCACTTTTATCGCAAATCACACAAATAAGTTCATCAGCCATACTTCTAAATAGTCTGCAAACAGGTTAAAATAGAAATATTTAGCGTCGCAAGTCCCAAACAGAAACAGTAATTTTATTATTCTTATTACCGACAACAAACGTATCGTGCGCGTGAAAAAACGACAATTGACAATAAATCAAAATGCTTCATGTCGCAAGGTGTAAATACCGTCTAGTCAGCTGACGCGGCGTTGCCAGTTCTGATTTTGGTACCTAAATGTCAGAAAAAAATACCATAAGTTTTATTCGAGGCTATGTAATTATTAATTAACTAATGGTACACTCAGATTTTTTTTAATTAATAACTGTTAATAAAATTTTTGGTGCATTTGAATATAGTTGTAAGATAGGTATCAAAACTATATTACTCGATGTATTTTTTCATTTAAAGAAAATAATATCTCTTAAAATTTATCCGAAAACTTAATAGTTTTCGAGATACAGGCATTAATTTGAAAAAATCAAAATGGCGGCCATTTTTTTCCAACTTGCCATTACCAGAATCTACGGGACTTTTAGTATGTCATTTAAGACCATATTTTAAGTACTTTCCCGCTGAAAAACATTTGTATATAATTTTTTCAGAAGTTTGGACAAAATTCCGACAACTTCACTACACTACTAGTCACTCTATATTTTACAAACTATATATTGATCACTATATTACACGATACAATCAACAAAATATTAAATTCACTAAAGTTAAAGGTTCGGTTATAGTTAAAATTTGTTATTCATTTCTTTTTAAATTAAATGTTACATGACTTTTAGTTGTGGTTGGTAAAGGGAAGTAAAAAATAAGACTTTAAGTACTAGCTAACACATAATTTTATTTTGCTAGCCTTCTGAAGTAATTTGTAATAAGCCATCATGAATTTTTAAATAATTTTAGCTAATATTTTTGATGTGTTTATTTTTTTATTGGCTGTTAAAAAATCTCAATTATAGAATTATTATTGAGCAAAAACTGATATACGATATATATCTTTATATGAGACAGACCAATTTGATAAAACTATTTTAAAATGAAGTGAGGCATATGCCATAAGTATTATTTTGGTCTGTTTGTAATGGAGAATGTTAAGAACCCATTAATGTCCTCCCAAAGAGGCCTGCTACCTTCAAAAACTATGCAAAGTTAGCGACAATAAGTCTTACATCTAAAAAAAAATATATTTGAAAGTATCAAATAATTACATATTATCAAATGTATACAGATTCAGAAATACTGCTAAAATTAGATAAAGGTTTAGAACAATTCGCAACAAAACTAGACGTATTATTTTAAAATATTTTTATACCAGATGCAAAGTTATTAGTTAGGGTATTATATCCATCCTAAAAAAATAAAGCTTTTTAAGTTGTGCTCTGTTTTACTTTTTTACATGCTAGTTTTCTCCATTTAACCCCCTCCCCTCCAAAACGCAATTCTCGTTGTGCTACTGTATCGTGGCTTATTGAACCATTTCTAGCCTCTGCAGTTCTGCTGATATTTTTGACAAGATATAAGTACACTAGAGTCCCGCTAATCCAAACTAATTGGGACTGAACCCTGTTCGGATTAGCGAAAATTCGGATTAGGGGGAATTTTGTCACATTATTTTTTTGAGGCATGTTAAGCGTCTGATGTGTCAAATATTAAAGGTCAGACGCTAAATACACCTTTATTATTTAACAATAGATGGTGTAAAGCCGATTTAGTGTACTGCGTCAGAAGAAAATCACTAACTTTAAATTGTGCTAGTCAATAAAAGAAACTTGTTTTTCATTACTTTTCCTAGTTCTAAAATTTAATAAAACTTATTTTTTTTGTTTAGGCCCTGCTCGGATAAGGCGGCTTTTCGGGGTTCGGATTGGCGGGACTCTAGTGCAGCGTTTCTCAAAGTGTGTTCCGCGGAACCCTGGGGTTCCGCGAAAAAAAAATGATTCTCTGAGTCCAGAATCCTGACTGGATTTTCGACTTACGTATTACTTAAAAATAAGTATCGCATGCAATAAGCTGGCCGCGGAGCCCGATATGAGACTGCAACTTTCATCAATAAGACCCAGTGGCAGCTCTTGGATTTTCAAAATTGATGACATGAGATCCACACTAAATTTACCAGATGCTATTGGCCTTAAGGGGAACACTGGTAAAAAAATAAATTTGCTAGTAAATAATTGGACTATCAGAAGCAAATCCTCTATTTGCATGTTTTTTTTTTCGTAAATTTGATCAAAACCCGTATTTCGCTAAATTATCTATGTTTTTCTTATGCCTGGGGAGTGGCGCCTCCTACAACACTTAGCATTCTTGACACCATTTAAAGAAGAGCTGTTCGTCTTATTAATGATCCCACTTACAGAAGAGCTTCCTTCCGTTGCCCACCGACGCGACGGGCTGTAAGGTATCTGTCGCTCTTTTATAGGAATTTTCATGGCTCCGAAGAGTTGGCGAGTATAATTCCTCCTCTAGCAGCTCCCAGCAGAGCAACACGTAGTGCCACTTTAAACATCCTTTTACAGTCCAACTTAAGAGGCTCCAAACTTCCAACTTTGTTTGTTCCTTTATCCCTGTCCAGACTATGGAACCTGCTACACGCAGAAGTTTTCCCTTTTTTTCCAGATCTCCAAATATTTAAGTCTCGTGCGAGTAAACTCCCTCTTACCACACTTCAGACAGCCACGGTACAGTATGGCCAAATCCCTCGTGGACTGTGCCAAGATTGAAAATAGTTTCATTCCTTGCATTGATAGCCTTACCTATGTATAAAAGTATCCTTTTTATTATTTCATGTTCAAATTCCTTTTAGGTTCTTTAATAAAATATTTTTAAGTGTATTACTAATATATTTTGTAAAAACTAAATTATAACGATATTATGAGTCTATCGATTCCTATAATTTAAAATGCAAAAATATTTATTTCTGCAGCATTATTAAGAGGGTTCCGTGTTTATTTTTCCTGTTAAAAAGGGTTCCATATGTGAAAAAGTTTGAGAAACGCTGCTCTAGTGTATATATAGTGCAATACATTTTTTATAAAAATGATAAGGCAGGTGATGTAGATGAAAGAAAATGTAAAATATTCTAAGAAATATTAGGGGAGTCTCGTAGAAGTAGCTTCCCTAATACAGGCTTCTTTAAAATATATGTGTCGACGTCAAACACTGAAATCCGTCTTTCTCTGAAATAATTAACTATACTTAGTTAATACATGTATGCCTTGCAAACTGCGTAATATCCTTTTATTATTAGTGTTTCACCAACTATTCAGACATTTCCTGTAATGAATGAATTTATTTTGGGAAAACAGCGTAATTACTAAATTAATTGTTTGCCTAGGCATTACAGGTCATAACTGAATGTCATTTCATGGAATGGCGGATTTTAGTGTTTGACGCCAACATATGAATACTAAAAACCTAATAGGTAAAAACACACAGTTATGAATATAAAACTTGGGTGGTATTAGGTTGTCCACTTTCTTTTTTTACAGAAGTAATTGTTTAATTTGTAGGATATTGCTGCAAATTTTTTGAGAAATATATAAAATTTTTAATAATATATTAACTTCTGTTTTATTTCTTTTTGCAAACCTGTTTTTTTGTAATAAGCCTCTACTAACTTTAGGTATAGTTTTTAAATTATAAAATAAAAAAGCTAACATTCAGGATCACATTTTCTTTATTTTTTTGTACACCATGATTCATAACAATAAATTACAATACTTTACAAAAATTAAAAATTCAGTCACCACAATTTATTTATGTAGATACCTATATCTAATATACAAAAAAAAACAAACTGGTGATTTTATGAAATGTATAACAAAATGAGTTCATATCCCTTTACTTCTTTAGAATCAGCGTAACAGTTAAGCTTAAAATGTTTACAGATTTAGCAGTATCTGACAGTGAAATTTCGTGAAACCTCCATTTTAGGATATAGCACCCATAACAAAACATTTAAGAATATGTATTAATTGTCTTAATGGGACGATTTAGAAAAAAAACAGTGCCAACGATATTGGCTCTGTTTCTTATTCAGAAATCGTGTACACTATTTTACATTTTTTATTTTACGTAAGCGCTCTTATTGAAGGTGAACATTAGGACTACGTAGGTAGAAAAAGTGTAAAACATTTTTGGATAATAAACAGTCCTATAAATGTAGGTGAAAAAAATGATCAATAAATCTTTAATTTTATGGTTTTTATTTAGAATTTGTTGGCAAACTGAATGTAGATTCAAATTTTATTTATAATTAATTTATCATATTGTAATCATTTATTAAAATTAATAAAAATATACAAATAACATAAAGCAAACTATTTTGCTCAAAGAAAAACTGCCCACAACTATAAGCATCCAAAAATGTTATGTAGGTAATTCTTTCAGAAATATAGAAGACAATTTGTAACACAAATTAAAAATTATTAAAGGGATACAAGCATTTAATGGTAAAATGACTATTATATTGTATATGCTACATTACTGATAACCTTTTCTATTGTACTTTAGTAATTTTAGCTTAATTTCAGTAACTCATTACAGTCTATATGCATAGCATAAGAATAAAAATAGGTAGGTATATTTTATTATATTATGTCGAAAATGTTACTATCTGATTCAAAATATCGTTTTTTAAATATGAATTGATTAGATGCAAAATTTCAATTGGATATCTACTTTTGCAAATTATTTAATGCATTTTTTGGAACTCCTAGTAATTGTACTTGGCTTTTTCCCTATTTCTTTTATTGGTTTTTGATAGTCTATCAAATTTCAATATGGAATCAACAAAGTATAATTATTACTTCAAAAAATATTTCCAGTGATTTAATTTTCTTAACAAACATCTTAAGTTCTATAATCACTTGATAAGGCTCATATTATACAACATTTTTTAAAATTGTTAATTACATATTACAACCTTTCCTGTGCATCAAACATATTTTGTATTTTTTGCCAAAATAAATCGTAATAATAAAGTGATAAATGGAAAAGTTGAAATTTTAACTTAGAAAGTTGAAATTTCAACATAATATAACATTTTTTTTACTTAACCCCTCTGGACTTTCATAGAAAATTAAATTTAACCTTTCAATAAACTAAAATGCTTTATTGTGCCTAAAATATACATACATGACTTGGAATTAAAGAAATTTGTTAAGAAAATTGACAATATTAAAAAAAATACATTGTGGATCTGTTAAAAAGAAGATACATTACATTATCCGAATTTGATATTTGCAATACTATACAATGTTCTCGTATTTGTTATAGCCCCTTTAAAGGTAAATATTTTAAAATTTAAGTTAGTTAATTTATTATAATACCTTCTTTTTTAACCTAGAAAGTTTTAATATGTCTAGAATTGAAAAAAACTATGTGCAATATGTATCTGAAAAAAACACAAATATCTGTAATGTAAACATTTCTTATAAAATTGTTTAAATTTTAGCTTTATATGTTTAGATATCTTATAAATTATAATCTTATAAATTATAAATTATAAACTTCAAGTATGTCAACATCAGTTTGTAACTTGAATTTAGTTTGAACCTAAAGTTTTAAAAAAAGGTCAAATAATAGCTTTTTATTTATTACTTTAAAAACTTGATTTTTAATGTACATGCCTTGATAAATCCAATATAATTTTTCCAGAGTAAAAACATATAAAACTAAAAAAATAATGTTTAATTTGCCGAACAATTTTATAAAAGGTGGTGTTGAAATTACAAATCTAAAACATTAAAAACAAAAACATAACAATTTCCTATTTTCTTTAAGCATTACTTCCATGCTTGTTTTAATGCTTTTCGTGCAGCAAGGTGCTTTATTACAAATGAGGCTATAATAAGCCCTGAAAGTACTAATACTATAAGACGGTGGTCGAAATCTTCTTTTAACACGTCAAAGGTCTTTGAAGGTGCTACACGTGTATAAAAAATATCAAGACCGTGGACTAGAACATGACAAGTAGACTCAAGACGAGCAGGAGCAACTTCAATACCTTTTATTCTATCCAATGTTTGGTTATAGTTAATTATGGCCTCGGGGTGTAATGGTAATTCTGGCATGTAAGGAATGCAACTTTCTTCTGCCCCACAAGGCATACCAGTAAAGCGTGGTTGGAGTAACATCCAAGGTATTTCAACAACTGCTCCATTGCTAAGCGCTATGAGTAAAAATTTATTAGTAATACCCCTCTCAGTTTGTGTCACAGCCATTTTTAGGGGTATCAAAGGTAAAATATATGACTGACTTTGTACTTCTGGTAACTGGCTAACTGAAAATGAACTAAATACTGTACTATTACTTTGTAAATGTCCTTCATATAATTCTAAAGCTGCTACTTCCATTCTTCTGAATCTTTCATTAAAATATGAGTATACTAGCCAATTCTCTGAATGTACTAAATGGATTGGCCCCTTTGCTCTTTTGTGAGAGGTTGAGTAAATTACTAGACCTGTTACACCATCAATGAGGTAGATACTTAATACACTACGATGCATTTGGTCCGGAGTTATAGTTGCTACTGCTAATAAATTTGGATTAACATACTTATAATACACTGATCGATCAAATAACACTTTACCCTGGGAATGTACACGTTCAGATGCTGGTTTCCCACTTACTTCAATTATTCTTGATGGGCCTAACCTAACTTCCCAAGCGGGAGTCACTTTTAAAAAGTCTTCAGTACTGTATTTCAAACTTAGTCCAGTTAGTGCTGCTGCTTTAGAATCTATAGTATATAAGAATGTGGTTGAAAAGTGGTCTTTTAAAAGTGAAATTGAGTCTTTAGGATATATGTATGGTTGGTTAAGATGTGACAGCACTAACACAGGTTTTAAAAAGTTTTTATCATGTTGTGGTAAGAGCATTGCTTGAGAAATCCTATAATTAAGTCTTTGAATACCTTCAGAAGAGTACCCACTTATGGGATCAAACTCAAAGAGAATACCATTACCAGTGATTGAATCCTGAGCTAATAAAATGCACTGAGCAGGTAATGGAGCATATCGAGTAGTCCTTTGTGCAAATAAAAATATTTTTTCTTCATCTCCAAGCCCTAAAAATGGTTGCACATTGGGTAACCTATAGCTCCAAGCTATAGAACCAGTTAATGTATCTATTGCAAAAAGTTTGCCAGCTCTGGTTGCCACTACAATTATTTTGTGAAGACCAAATTCATCTCGTACCAAGCCACTATTCTGAAGTAATTGACTTCCAAACATAAGATTATAAAGCTGTGTCATTTGTGTTGTGATCCTATGTGAAAACATACTAATAATGTCACTCTCACCATCAAATTCATGTTCAATAGATGCATCTAACTCTGACACAGGCAATTCAAAGAATTCTGTTGCCACAATGCTACTTAAAGCTTCTTCTCGATTCCAAAGTATTTTACCTTCTGGAAGGGAAACTAACAACAAAGCATTATCAGTTGTGCTTAGTAGTAAGTTTGTTCCTGTATCTTTCCATTGTGCACCTAGGATAATTGGTGCACCAAGACCTAAAGGATAACTTAAATCAACTGAAAACTGGTTAGATCCACTGTGATAATCCTTAGCTTTTACACGAATTAGTTTGTCTTTATTGTCAGTTGCTTCAAGTTGATAAATTAGCTTTTTATCTTTTTCTTTAAGATTTATAGCATTGGGCATTAAATCATAAGGTTTAACTTCCACACTTTGATCATTAAACAGTGCCAATTTGGCCACATTATTTTGTAGCAAAAGCACAGAGGGAACGACATCTTTGTACTCAATCAGCAAAGTCCCCGCATTGGCACTGCCAATTAGATTTTCTACAGGTTGTGATGCAAAGTTAGAATTTTCTAGAAGCAAATCTATATAGTGTAACTGACCTGAAGCAAGGCAAACAAAATACGAGTTAGCAGGGACACACTCAGATATATCTCTTATCCATGGTGCTGATATTTTCCTAGTTACACCCCTTGGATAATTAGGGCCAGAACTGGAGAGTACATACACTGTGACTTCTAGATGTGATGCAGCTATAGGAACTATATGTAACAGCTTTTTATTAGCTATTGTAAATACACTAGGTACTGTTCGATCTGCATTTATAGGCCACTCTGAAAGTTGTGTCCCTGTGTTTATTTCCCAAGTTCGAACTAACCAAGTGTTTCTCGCTCCAGACACTGTTAGAATCTCCTTATTAACATGTAACAATTCTATCTGATAATCCCTCGGATCTTCTAAAATCTGTCTCCATTGAATGTCACCAGATTTTAAATTAAGACTAGCCAGAACATTTTCTTCTGTAGCCACAATGATTCTTTTGGCTTCTAAACTTACACTCTTAACTTTTCCAACGAAGGAACGTTTCCAGTCAAATTTTCCCACTTGATCTTCATACAAAGCCACACTTAGATGAATTATTATTGTTAAAAAGACTTGTACTTTATATATTGATCGAAAATTAGCCATTTTTGCTACATCAGATTCGTGAATACATAACCTTACGTACTCTAACCTCAAAGTTGCTGTCAAGTGTCAAACATTTAACTGATGCTGTCACAGCATATGCTTTTGCTTCCTGAGCTGTTGGCCCCGATGCTAATCGATTAGCCAGCTCTCCCTTTTCCAGAGAGAGCTTTCTTTGGCTTCGTCGGTGGACAATCTAGATAGTCGGGCCCTGTGGCCCTAAAAAATTTCATAATATCAAAATGTTTTTAAAATCAAAGAAATTCGGTCAAACCAAGGTCTACTCCTGGTACTGCGCATAACCGACTATTGTCAGTTCCGATAGAGAGATAGAGAAATGAACAAGGGCGGAAGAACTTCCGTTTCATTTTATAAATATAAATAATCATTTTATTTCATCCTAAAAAATTATTTTTCATCTTCAATTTACGTCCACTAGGATAACTTTTTATCACACAAACTTTGTCTATGATTGTTTAAAAAGTATTTTCCAAGTAAACACTCACACTTCCTCTTTTTTGCCAGTAGTTATTCATTTTTGGTTATATTTACTTAATTTTCTAACTCGGCAAACTTTAATTTGTCAACAACTGCTATTTTCATACCTTACCCTTTGCCTATACCAGCGCAACTTATTTACTAGGGCAAGTTTTTAATTGTATCGATGGATCCAGCGCATTAAGCGCTAATTCATCAAACCGTTTTTAAACTACCACTGGAGAGTCCGATGGATTCCATTAAAGCGTGTTTATAAAATACTTGAGCAAAAAAATATAAATAAAACGAAAGAGAAACACAACAATCCGCCAAGAATTTACAATTTCAGAACAAACAGCGAGCTTTTTTAAATATTTTGTTTTAATTTGTTTTATCAGAACTTCTCATGACGTCATTTGACGTTCAGCGCATAAATTCAGCGTACTTTTTATCGATGGAATAAAGAACTTGCCCCTACTTATAGCTGGACACGCTGGACACTTTTGAGCTATTTGTTCTTCCCTCTACTCTCCAAACTTATATGACATATGACTTTGAGTATACACCTGCTAGAGGCAGTCATGCTAAAAAAGAAAAAAGAATGGGTGTATAGTCTTTCTCGCCTCATGTGCTAATTGGTCAGCGGTCAGGGGTACATACCCTACCGAGTAATCAGCACGCAGAGTGCGATATATATTCCTCCCCGCCTATCAATCGGCACGTGGAGCTGGCACTGCCAAGCGAGAAGGCTGCCTCTAGTAAGTGAATGCTCAAAACGACATCCTTCTGACTTACCGACCTTTGGCCGACCAATATGAGCAAGCGGCAAGGCTGCCTCCAGTAGAGTAATTTCGAAGGTCCTCTCACAATTTTCTCTTCTTTACATTTTTAAAGCTTTGTTATTACAGCAACAAATATTCACACATTTTGACAACTGTTTATGACCTTGCCCCACCTAAGGAAAACGATTGATAGTAGTGAAAACATGAAAATTGAATTTGAATTCAATATTTTAATACATTCTTTGAAATAAAAATGATATGTAAAAGAAAAGTTCGAAAATAAAACTTTGTGCAAATATTTTTCGTTTTGAAATCAGCGCCCCAAATCCCTTTTATACGCAAATTTGGTCAAAATCGTTAGAGAAGTCTTTCTTTGACAGCAATTACTGGGTGATATAAAAAACCTTTATTTTAACTTGTTTTCCAAAAAATAAAACATTTCATTTTAAGCAATTGCGGCATGATTCCAGTGTATACATGGTTGCGGCCACGATCCACTGGAAAGTGGAGGTTTGCAATTAAAAGGAAAAAAAAATGTTAAAACAAGTTTTAAAATGGTGTTTTTAAAATATTATGTCCCTTTAGTGAAAAATCAAGAATTGGCAAAAGATTAGAGAATAGCTGCTAAATCACAAGGTTAGTTTGATTTTCAACTTTGATGATGAATATCTCGAAAACGAAACGTTGCCGAAAAAATATTTTTTCAGATTCCTAATCAGCGCCCCAAAAAACCCCCGTATACCAAATTTGGTCCAAATCGGAGAGGAGGCAACTTTCGAGACAATTACCTTAATTATTATATGAAATGAATACCCTGCCTGGTAGTAACAATATTCAGATCCAACCAAGGTTGGAAAATTGTATGAAACCCTAGAAAAACAGCATTAATTTTTTTTTTAAATTTTGAAATATAAAGTGATACTTTTCAAAATTCATTTTACTCTTTGTAACTAGTTTTACTTTTCGTAACTAGTTATGAAAAGTAAAATATTTGACGTCAATGAGTTTTGAAAAGTTTTTTATATCTTAAACTTGAATTAAAAGGAATCATATCACATTTAAAATTAAAAAAAATATATTATGTGAAACAAGTTGGGAAACACTATTTTTCATAACTCACATTCTTTTGCGGAATGAGGGAAGCGAAAGATCTGTTTGTTACGAAAAATAGTGCTTTTCCCATTTGGTTGCACAAATAACTATTTTATTTTTAAAACAAGAAACAGGAATATGATATTCATTAAATATACTATGATCAAAAAGAAAAAATATTGTTAATATAGACATGTTAAATCCATCAAATTACGCTGAAATTTAACTTGGCACCACACTAGGTTACTGCTGTATTTTGAATGAGTATGCTTAACAGCTGATTTTAGAAACTTTTTAAATTTTACGATTGTTTTATAACCTCAAAATTTCAAAACTTGGAGGATCATCTGATAGCTATATTGTTATTTGGGTAATTTTTAGCTTATCAGGCCCACAACCGATTTTATTAAAATTTAGTGTATGGGTTTTATTTTTGGGCGCTCATGATTTTATGATAGAACGCGTTTTATTTTACAGGTTGTACAATTTTTTACTCATTATTAATTAGTTTTGCTAAGAAGCACATCTGAAAATTTTTATATTTAAAAAAAAATCAACAAAATTATCTAGGGATTTTTAGATAGAAGTTAGTACAACCAAAAGGCGCCAAATTTAAAATTTAAATTGTTTTTACCAGCATAAATGTTAAAAAATAATAAAAATATCTTTAATAGAGAAATTGAAAAATCCTATAAAAAAGAATTTAATTCAAATAAAAGTACTATTTTAATTTTTTGAAAAAGGTGCATTATAATAAGGGTGCATAAGGACTTCTGCACTTATATTGCAAGGTATTTTAATTTAGAAGTAAGATATTTTTCTGAATTTGGATTTGTTAATTAGGTATATATTTAATAGGTTTTTTTTAAACACAGACAAAATAAATGCTTCCAATTTTTACAAAATTCAAATTTAAAAAGAAGCGTTTTTCAATTGTTTCCCAAGTTGTGTCACTGCTTTAAAATCCTTAGAGACCTTTTAAAAGTAACAATATTTTTCTTTTGGTGGTGTTTCTTGTTAAAAATAACGACTAAAGAAACGTAAAAATAAATTTATCATAAAAAATAATAAATGTTTTACCATAAAATTTTCTACTTTGGGTGTAACTAATTTTAAAAAGGAAGAATTTTAGGAAAGTTGTGCAGTTTTGAGGTTAGGTCCGAGTGGTGCATTATAACTTAAAAGCTAGGTGGGTAGGTAGGTAGGTTTAAAGTGAGTGGGTATAACACCCTTCCACCACGACCTTTTATATTTCTCCCACTAGGTCCATATTCCTAATAAATCTGATGATCCTGTTGAGAGGGAGATCTTTCACCTCCCCCGGCAACAAGATGTCATTGCTGAGGATTGCGAATAGCGATGGGCATATTCGGATGATTTTAATATTCGAATATTCGTATTCCGGAAGATTTTCATATTCGGAATATCATTCGACATATGAAACATTGACCGATCAACGTCAGTCGGTATTCGATATATTACGCCGACCGCCAACCATCGACTTACCCCGAAGTCGAAAGGTTTGCTTTCGAAATAACGAATTATTCCGGATAAATCAGATGTCGGAAGATGAAAAATGAATTATTTTGTTTCGGCTTTTAATTTCAGTCGACTATTATTGGGTTGATGTTGTGTTCGCATACATATTCTTGTACGTTTTAAATTTGTTTTGCTGTTATTGGTGGTGCGGCGGAAGTTTTGTTTTCGTTTTAATTCGTAATTATTGGTGTGGTGTATAGAATAGTATACAGTGGCCGCCAAAAAAGTCGACATTTTGTGGAAAATTTCTATTCTTGATATGAATGAACCGCGAACTGAATGAACTATCATCCGATAAGTAGCGGTAATATACCCCAGCTGATTGGAATACGAATATTCGAAGGAAATATTCGAATCATTCGAAACATTTCTATATTCGAATATCGTTCGGAAGATCATTCGGAAGGTTCCATCACTAATTGCGAATCTTAGTCGTGCCATTGCTGGGCACGAACACAGTATGTGTTCTGCCTATTCATCCCCCTCCGTATCTGTTCAAATCGACTTTGGATTGGTGATCAGCGCCCCCAAAAACCCCTGTACACAAAATTTCAATAAAACCGGGCGTGGATCCGATAAGTAAAAAATTACCGTTATTTAAAAGTTATTTAAATTCGGCTCATTGCAGGACAATATATGGTACAACACAATGTTCATGGCTTTAATGCAAGTCAATTTACCAGTGCTGCTCTTTCCAGTCACACGCAGATATCGCAACGTGAGCTTTCCCAGTAGGAAGTCTGGATGTTAGGCTCTGTAGCCTTTAGAAATTCCGACTTTTTCACAATTATAATCTTTTTTAGTGTTTTAACTATCAAGGGTACAGTCAAACCAAGGACTGCTACTGGTTTTGCACACAACTTGCTTGCTGCCAGTCTGACGTCCCACACTGCGCGCGCAAAGCAATCTTCCGCCATACAAAGACAACCCCGTGTATGACACAACATAAAACAGTGTTGCCATTTGGGGCGAAAAGTTGCCAAAATGACGACTTTTTGTCTCTATAAGAGTGTGGTGGCGATTTTATATAAAAAGCTTATTTTTGGCGACTTTTTTCAGGTGAAAAAAATGAATATACACGTTGTATACAACACGTAGGAAGTAACAACGTCACAATAATAATCATTATTGCAACCAGAGCTGTCAAAGTACTCTTAAATAGTACTTCAAGTACAAGTACCAAGTTTTTGATTTTTTAAAAATTACTTCAAGTACAAGTACCAAGTATTCATTAAAATGTACTTGCATTTTCAAGTAAATTGAAAAAGTACTTGAAATACCACCCAAGTATTTTACTTGAAGTAAATCCAAGTACTTGAAGTAAAACAAAGTACTTGAAGTAAAACAAAGTACTTGAAGTACACCAAATAAGTACTTGAAGTAAACCAAAGTACTTGAAGTACATAAAAGTACTTGACAAGTACTTTTTATTTACTTGAAGTATTGTTTTTACTTCAAGTATTTTTTATTTACTTAAAGTACTTTCTTTACTTAAAGTACTTTTTTTTTACTTGAAGTAATTTTTTTTACTTCAAGTACATCGTAATACTTCAAGTACTTAAATAAATACTTCAAGTAATTTACTTGGTCAAATCAAGTAAAAATCCAAGTATCTTCATAAAAACTAATCAAGTACAAGTACAAGTACTTCCTAATAAAAAGTACTTAAAGTAAAATACCTGAAGTACAAAAAAGTACTTTAAGTAAAATTTTACTTGAAGTACTTCAAGTTTTGACAGCTCTGATTGCAACTAGGGATTTCTTAAAGAGAATATTGATTACCAACAATTTAAATTTAGATGTCTAAATTTCTACCAAAAAGCTGCCACTGATTGTTTTAGAAGGTTTCCAGTAAAGAAGACATGGATGGAGTATATTGACTTTGTTGAGCCAAAAAATATTTTGAACTATAAATTAAATGAAAACTTAAATAAAGCAAGTTTTGCAAAAATTTAAACATATTGCGGACGGAAATTTGGCTTTTTTGGAAGTGATCAAAATTCAGAATTATTACTCCCCTGAAGAAAAAATATATTAGAACAAACACTGGTGGTCGCTTTTTGGACAGAGTTGGGACAAAAAAAATTATTGTTGCATTTGTATTCAATGATATATCTAAAATTGTTTTAGCCACTTTCAATATTCCTCATGGCAATGCGCATGTAGAAAGAGTATTTTCAAATATGCTAGATGTAAAGACAAAAAAAATAGTTGTCAATATCGACTTTTGCGTTATTGGATAAGCAGAACCGATTGTTTAAATAGCAAAATGTATCCCTATGTGTCCCACTTTTTGACAGTCACTGCATATATTCACTGGTTGAAACCATTGTCAAATTATTGATGTCAGAACCATTTTAAGTGTACTGTTGTGAAGAAAAATATAGAACAATTTTTAACATATATTTATATTAGTACAGTAAAACTTGTGTTAACGGGCACCCTTTTATATCGGCCACTTTTAAGGTAACAAAAAATCTACTTTATAGGAATTCCCTATATAAATATCTTAGATAATAGACACTTATAAAACAGCTACGGCCAGACAAATCTTTATTTTTATAACCTATTTCAGGTAAATCAACCTTTTTAATTTCTTTGAGCTAATTTGTAATTTATTATTTTATGATTGTATTCTGCAAATTTTAAAGGTGAAAATACCAACAATAATATTTATGGACAGGTTTAAATAGCATCAGTGGCTATAGGGGGATTATCTTCACATTATATTTTTAGTTGTTCTTAAATCGATAAGAATAAAGGTATCGTGTTCGGAATCGAAAAGTGTTTAATCATGTCCCTAAAACAAAAAGGTTTATCACTAAAGGAATGGGTAACAATTGCATATACGGTTTTCTGCTATTTTTGGATTTTATGAATTTTTTTTAATAAAATTACATTTAAGTATCCTTTGGGATAGCAAATATACTACCGGAGAAGAGAAATTGTGTTTAATTTTTGTTTATTCAATCAAATAAACTTACAGGATCTTGGAGTGAATTGGAGTGCTGGGCAGGGTAAAACCGTATAAATTTATAATTATTTACTAAAACATAACACACAGAAACAGAAACTATTGACAAAATACGCAAAAAATCGGGAAAAACAACTTTTAATTTAAATTTAAAAAAAATATAGGTTAGAAATTCTTTCTTCATTGTCAAATTTAAAATAAGTATCAACAGTGTTGCCGGACTTAATAATTTTCGGCCATCAAATTTTGATATTTCTGTTTTGTCTGAAATATAATTGGAAAAAATAAAAGGGGTCTAACCGCAACTAACCAAAACTAACCATGACCGACTAAGGGATCTTGAATTTGTCTAAAAAGTCGGTCATGGCTTATTCTGGTTAGTTAAAGGGGCTTTTTATTACCCCCAGTTATATTTCAGACGTGAAAATGCGGGGACGTGTTCGAAAAGACCCCGATTTGGCAACACTGCACGCTGACGTTTCTTGTCATAAAGGGTAGTTTTCGCATTATATGGAGAAAATCAATGGTAATTTTAAATTTTCAAATTAAAATAAAAAATATTAAAACACATAATTTCTTTTCTCCGGTAGTATATTTGCAATCCCTAAGGACACTAGAATATGACTATATAAAAAATTTGCCATATAATCCAAAAATAGGAGAAAACCGTATATGCAATAATTACCAAGGAAAAAATTGATGTTATCGCGGAAAGTAAAAAGTACTCTTTGGGTTTGCGAAAACTGGCCGAAAAGTTAGCGGTGGGAAAATTCCAAAAAAATAATATCATCAGGAATAAAGCTGAACTAAAACGAATGTTTGAAGAAGGTGTTAATTTAGAACAAAAGAGGAAATTCCCGAAGTCGGGAGGATTGGCAGTAAATACAATATATTCTGCAAAGCAAGAGGTAAAAATGTTCCAATATCTGGACCGTTAATTAAACAAAAAGCACTTGAGGCAGCAAGCAATTTATAACTGGCAAATATTGTAGCCTCGAATGGTTGAACAACTGTTACTTGGCAATACTGGCCACCCATCTATAAAGGCCAATTATTCTTAATTTTATGGTAGCCGTTATAGACAAGTATTACTGTACTATGCAATTGTTAACCAATACAACATATTTTATATTTTTAAAATAATTGTGTTTATAGGATGATTTTACCTAATTTATCTTAATTATGAGTAATAGAATAAAAGATATAATATGATTTTTGTTTTAGCAACATGTTTTCGAAATGCTAAATCATATCAACAGTGCAAAGATTGTCTACTAAAAGCCGCAGAATGTTATAAGCAGAATAGAGGGTATCCTTTTTCACTAGTTTATAGCTTAAATGTGTTACATTTATAATCTACAAAAAATTTCCAGTCAAATCATCATCTGTCGAAACAATACACTCTCCCAAGCAATGTTTGTAACATGGTTAGATTTATTTGCTGCGATTCATTAATATATTTTATTTTGACATCTTAAAATACTTTGTGATAGGCAGGAGAAACCATTTTAGGAGCCTATAAGACTGTATGATCTCGGCGAGAATGCCCCTCTCGCTCGAGAGACCAGTCTGTGTAAAAAATGTGGATAAATTTATTTGCCGCGTTTTATTAATGTTTATTTGTGAGTATAAGTTATAACATATTCATAGGCCTCTGGCTCAAAAAATTAATTTAATAATAATATTTTAACCTAGTAAAAAGTGACATACTGATAGTATTAAGATAGATAGTAAAAATAATTAAAAAATACCAGGTGTTCTATTTAAAAATCCAAAGTTTAAATTATTTTCATTTAGTGTAAGTTGGATAAAAATGTAGTTCAGTGCTCCATACAAAGGTATAGAACTTGGTCAAATATATTTTTTAATATGCATATTTCTTTTTCAAAATAAATAAAAAACGCCATATATATCGTTGTAAATACACGTCTAAACTTTTTTTTGATACCTCTTTGATAAACTTTTAATACAAAATATTTTATTGAGAATACAATGAATGTAATTATTTCCCATAATCCGATGGCTATTGGTGTTTAGTTACTTATCCTTATTTAAAAATTACAAGCGGTATGTTGTCGCGGTTACTTTGAACGGTTGTGCTGTAGTTTTATTGAATCATTACCTGAGTTCAATCTTAAATAAGATCTAGCGGGATATAAAGAGTCAATCATTCAACAGCGTCTTTTTTTTAATGTGTAATTTTAAAATAAGTGTTTCTCTAATAGCAAGAAATGTTTGACCATAACTATAAATAAACTTAAATTATGATTATGTCACAGCTTTTAATAAAACACTGGTTGACATTTTATTTATAAAATACTTTGTGATTGTCATTTAGGGTACAAATGCGTAAGTTTCTGTTTGTCTTGCCATATTATCCTGATGTAATGGATTCATGGTTGAAACAAAAGGCTAAAGATATAATCTTGAAAGGTTAGTCCCTAGTACTTGTTAGGTCATCAATCTATTGCACGTATCAAAGCCATTGACCGTGAAGGTTAACAGGTATGTTATGTTATGTTATTATTTAAATATTAGTTTATATAACAATACTCATATATTATTGTAAACTGTGTATATTAAATGATGTTTGTTTAATGTTTAAATATATATATATATATAATAACTTGATCTATACACATTAAGATTAGATATAATTAGATACATTTAGATGCAGTAAGATAAGTTTATACTATTTTTCTATTTTTATATTAAAGTATGTTTTATACAAAGTCTCTTGTTTGACTTCTTGACGTGTACCAGATACTACGAACCAAGTACAAAGCAGAGTACACCACATGGCGATCCTACCAGTTACATGTTGAGAAGTCATAAAAAAATGCATACCGTCCAGTGATATGGTAAATAGACGCCAATATGGGCAAATCATCTTCCAAACATGCGGTAATTACTGACTTTGGAGTAGTCAATTCAAATTTCATCGTGGAGCAAGAAAGCATCCAAGTGCCTACCGATGTAAGAGTACTAATATATATATTACAACTTAAGAAGAATCTCTCCAGAAGTATGTACTTCAAAACTCCAGCAGCAGAACCCAGCGTAGTTTGAGAAGTCCCAGAACCAGAACACTGAACAGCGTTGGACATAACCCCACAGCAAGGATCAACCCTCAACCCAGAACACAGACAGCAGTATAGTATGTAAGTTTATTAGTGGAAAAAGTTTTTTTATATTTTTTATGAACATTGTGTTAAAGTCTGCTCGACGCTCAAGTGCTCTCAGAGAACATTTTATTAGTCTGAAAATGATTATTTTTTAATTTTATTACAATATTATGGTATTTAATTCGCTAAAAAGCATATACGAGGACTCAGTTAAATTGTGCGACATTATAAAAAAAGAGCCAAAAGAACGCCGAATAGACTTAGTTAGAGTAAATAATTTAATTCTAGAAGTAGGGAAGTTAGAAAATAAGTTTCATAATATACAAAAAGAGGTCCAAGCATCTGCTATTGACGACCCAAACATTAAAAAATCATATTCAGATTATAATAAAGCTATTGAATCTCACCTTTTTAAATCGCGTTCTCTTCTGAACGAAAGACTAAAAGATTTGGTTATGGGGATTAACCCAACTGAACAATTAAAAAATAATAGTAATACCGAGGAAATAAATATGGCGGAAAAATTTGATTTAAGAACAGCGGCATCTTTGTTACCATCTATGGATAGCACGGAAAATAGCACTAAACAGTTAATTGACGCAATTGAGTTATATAGCAGTCTTATCGACGATAATGGGCAAACCTTAGTGATTAATTACGTTTTAAAAACAAAATTACCAAAAGGGAACCAATAATCTAAATAAAAACAACAGCTACACACAATGTAATCAAAAACGAGGTCGCAAGGTCAAAACAAACCGGCGACCCGGGTTTATTGTGCTTACAGTAGCGATAATTCAAGTTCAAACGTAAGGCAGTTTTTTTCGTGACCCACGAAAATAACAAGGTATCAAGTTACAATATAAACGCCTTAAATTACATAAGTGTTAATTATAATGGAAGAATATTATTGTTTTTAATTGACTCAGGTGCGAGCATTTCTTGTATTTTTGAGAACTCTTTAATTAATAATGAAATAGTAAACACTAGAAAAAAACTAAAAATACAAGGAATAGCCGGATCCACATTATCTATCGGTACCACAGAAATTAATTTTTCAATTAAGAATGAAAATTTTTCCAATAAGTTTGTTGTCGTAAAAAATTTCGATTCTCATATACAGGGAGTATTAGGTGTAGATTTTCTTTCTAAATATTCAGCAATAATTAATTATGAAATATTTTCAATTTCTTTAAAAAATAACGTCCGTTAATTTATTTATTTAATTTGACAAATCCGTCAAGCAGATTAACGAAATTTAGGTTAATATTAGAAGAGTACGATTTTACGGTGCATTATGTCAAAGGTTCGGAAAATGTGACAGCAGACGCACTATCGCGTATAGTTATAGAATCTAAAGACTTAAAAGGAATGAATGAAAAAATATGTGAGAGTGTGAATGTGTTAACTAGAGCACAAGTTAGAGATAGAGCGGGTTTTGTGTCAAAACCAGAACTAACCACAACTTGGAGACAAAAGACGTACAGACCGGAGGCGATAGGCTTGATCACCCTGTTGTAGCCGAGGTTTTAAAACGTCCCAATGACACGATTGAATTAAAAGTAGTGTCTAAAACAGAGTTTGCAAAACTTAAAAATTGCAATTATACCAGTACTGTGATAATTTTATTTACAATGTGAATTCACAAACTATGTATTTTTACCAGAACAGTCGATCAGCGTATGACTTAGGTACATCGTTGAGACATCTGGACAAATGGTGCATAGAAAATAATATTCCGGAAATATATATATTAAGAAATGCAGAAAGTGCAGAATTTTTAAATTTACTAAGTAAATGTAAATCGCATATGTTAGAACTGACTATAAAAATAAATATAGTTCGGGATGCGGAACGTATAACAGATAAAAAATTAAGACATATAATCTTAAATGATTTTCACACGTTACCAACGGGTGGTCATGCGAGGTGTACAACGCATGTACAACAATATAAGGAAACGATATTTTTGGGCAGGTCTCAAAGGAGACGTAAGCCACTTTGTCAAAAACTGTGATAATTGCCAAAGGTATAAGCATTCAAATCCGAAGAAGGTACCAATGGTAATAACAAGTACGGCTAAATCGGCATTCGAAAAGGTTGTACTTGACCTTGTAGGCCCTCTACCTGAGGATAGCCAAAATAAAAATACATTTTGACGCTTCAGTGCGACTTAACAAAGTTTGTGGAAGGATATCCAATAGAGGATAAGGAAGCTAAAACGGTAGCAAAGGCATTCGTAGAAAATTTTATACTACGATATGGGATACCTTGTGAAATCCTAACGGACCAAGGTTTGGAAGTTATGTCTAGCACGTTTAAAGAAGCTTGTAAACTATTAGGGATCCAACAGTTAAATTCTACAGCATACCATCATGAAACGCTTGGAGGTCTGGAAAACTCACATAAACATTTGGGTGCGTATTTGCGTATGCAATTGTCAAAATATAAAGAAAGTAATTGGAGCGATTGGGTATCGTATTGGTGTTTTTCATATAACAACACGGTAAACACCTCAACACGCTATACACCATACGAGCTTGTATTTGGTAAAATAAGCAAAATCCCGTCAAACCTTACTAATCAAATCGATCCTATTTATAATTTTGAGGATTACCCATTTGAGTTGAAATTTAGATTGCAGACTGCGTGGAACGATGCAAGAAATAACTTAATTGTTTCAAAAACTAAGCGTGTAAACTCCAATAAAAGATGCAATAGCTATAATTATAAAATCGGAGACATGGTCCTAATAGAAAACAAAAATGTAGAGAATAAATTAGCACCTTTGTTTAAAGGTCCATTTAAAATTTTAGATATTAAGAATCCCAATGTAGTTTTAAATGTAAATAATAAGCCTAAGGAGGTACATAAAATATTATTAAACCTTATTTTTAAGTCTTAAATTGTACATAGTATATAAGATAGCAGAATGAAAAAAAAGTTCAGAAAACATTTTTTTTTTCAACTTTTGCGGGGAAGGTGTAATGGATTCATGGTTGAAACAAAAGGCTAAAGATATAATCTTGAAAGGTTAGTCCCTAGTACTTGTTAGGTCATCAATCTATTGCACGTATCAAAGCCATTGACCGTGAAGGTTAACAGGTATGTTATGTTATTATTTAAATATTAGTTTATATAACAATACTCATATATTATTGTAAACTGTGTATATTAAATGATGTTTGTTTAATGTTTAAATATATATATAATAATTATATTATATATATATAATATTATATATATATATATATATATATTATATATATATTATATATATATATATATTATATATATATATATATATATATATATATATATATATATAACTTGATTTATACATTAAGATTAGATATAATTAATACATTTAGATACATTTAGATGCAGTAAGAATAAGTTTATACTATTTTTCTATTTTTATATTAAAGTATGTTTTATACAAAGTCTCTTGTTTGACTTCTTGACGTGTACCAGATACTACGAACCAAGTACAAAGCAGAGTACACCACACTGACTAATTCTGTTAAAAACATATTATAGCACTATATAATTATAGAACAAGTGAAAACTTTGCAATTTTTGTTTGTAATCACATTTTTCTTTGGTGTTTGTAAAGAATGTTTTAAAGCACTTACTTATTTCTTGTTTGATATATTTTTTATATTCTAATCGCTAATACGTTTTTAATCCTAATTTAAAAACCTTACTTTTATATTAGCCCATATTTTTTTAGCATTGTGTGTAAATATCCCTGGTTGAGAGAACGAGAGACCTCGACAGAAACGAAAGATTCTCTGCGATAAAAGTACATTCTCTCGTCCCGTCTCAAGCCGAGAGAAAAATTAGTATTGTCTTAACGAGACGAGACGAGAGACCAGAATCTTTCGTCTCGTCCCATTCGTATTTGGTGCCTTAAGGATCTTCTAAAGTGCAGATGAAAGCATAAAAGGAAAGTAATACCAAAAACCGTCACCATCACAAAAGATACACAGCAGATCTTTTTTTAATTGTTTGACACAACTGGAACAAGTCCCTTGAGTTCCTGGGCCAATCCCATATCATTGCTCTTGATATATCCAAGGCTTTTGACCAGGTCTGACATAATGCGCTCTTAAACATCTAAACTTTGTTCTTACCGCTTCACTTTGCTTTCTAATCGACGAATATCAGTTATTATGTAGATAGTCACTCTTCTAGCTTTTATCAAATTAATGCTAGGGTACCTTAAAACTCAGTACTGGCCCAAACTGTATTTCTTTTTCATATTAAGGTTCTTCTCTCTTTTATGATTAATTTCGAGTTTTGCTAACGATAGTGCTCTTCACTTCAGTATTCAATTTCCTAAGCCATTCGTTGAGCCTGATTTGGAAAGCAAGCGCAGGGTAATGCAGATATGTCTTTTATAAGACCTTTAACTTATTTTTTATTGGTCATCAAAAATCTTGTTCACTTCAATGCCTCAATAATACAATCATGTCGCGAGGAGTCTACCAATACTAATCCTCTATTGATGAGTGGCCAAGTCCTGCAGACCAAAGATTTATTTAACCTTATCACAAGCATATTTTATCCATAGTCATAGTGGTTTCAAAAAAGCTTATATTCTTTTTTTGGATCCAGAAAGTTTTCTCTATTTCCAATCTGTATACATTATATGTATCCCAAATCGGACCTTGTCTAAGATATTGTTCCCAAGTCTGGAGAATGGCACCTGCCACAACTCTTAGCATTGTTGAATCAATTTAAAGAAGGATCGTTCGTCTTATCAAGGACCCCATTTTCACAAGAAAGCTTCCTTCTCATGCCCACCTACAAGATGTGACCTACAAGATGTGGGAGACTTGTCGCTTTTTAGAGGTATTTTCACGTCTTCTGCTTCAAGGGATTAGCCAATAATCTTTCTCCCCTAGCGGCATCCAAGGTTATACAAAGTGCTACTTTGAGGCATCCCTGCATAGTCTAACTGAACAGGCCCCGAACTTTTTACATTGTTCATTCATCCCTAGAGTGTTTAGGCTGTGGAATCTGCTGCCTGAAGATGTATTCTTTTCCTCCCCAAACCTCCAAATTTTTATGTTTCATGTCAATTAAAACTAATAAACTACCTATTACTTTACTTAAGACGACCACAGTACGTTGGAACTTAGACTTTTGGCTTTCGTGGGCTGTCCCAAGATAAAATTAAACATACTTGTTTAATGGAAAAAGTATTGGTTATAGAAGTTACTTTACAGACATAAAGAAGTAGGATTTGTACGCACGAAATAACAGCTTTTTCAAGGGTTTTTTTAAATCAGGAGTTAACAGGCTGATCCCGATGTTCTGGTTAGTTATAATTTGCGATTTGACCATCGAACGATAAATTGGAAGTTTTAGTTTACACACTCCAACACTTTAACGCTCAAAATTTGGATATGATCTTGTAAAAAATAGGTATTTGTGTATGTGTGTGTGTGTTATGTAACATAGTTTTAGTTACCTTAGGTCTATAGTTTCCTTATCTACTTTCCATAGTCTCTTCTACGCAGCTAAAGCTCTAGACCAATGCATCTTAGTTTGCAAAGAAATGGGTGATCTAAGAGAAATTTTTAATTTGGCTGAGCGTGCAGCCAATATGTTCCAAAGTCAAGGAAGTGCTGACTCTGCCGCATCTGTATTGGAAAAATCTGCTAAAATCTTGGAAGCTCACTTGCCTGTTGATGCTTTAAATTTATATAGGCACGCCGCTGAGATAGCCGGGGTATGTAAGCGTTATTACTAATAATGCGTAAGTTTAACATTATCTAATCTTCAGTTTATCTCTTAATAGTGAGCTTCAACTTTATACATTTTAATGGGCGATAGTGGAGCTCAAAACAAGTCAAAAAGTTCATATGGCATATGTATCAAAACTTGACAGATTTTTGTCTAAACGATATCAAAGCTACAAACTTTGGTAGCAATAATTTCTTAAAAGCTTAACAATTGGCAACTTTTGTCTTAATCGCTCATAGATAGACTCATTTGCTTATAAAGTAAACTAAGTTTGAAACATTTCATTCTACAAATAAAAATAATAAAAAAAATTTTCCACAGTTAAAAATTTAAAAAACAATTGGCAACAGCGCTACACGTATCGTGGAGTCCTTCAAGTCGTGCATTGTGCAATCGGGAATATGCCTATGTGTTATTAATTTACGGCGAGACAAACTAAAATGCTAATCTAGCAGCTCAGATTTACCGTGACGTTACCAAAGAGTTTTGAAAACAGGATGTGTGCAACCGAGAAATCCTGGGAGGTACAGGGTTATCCAACGAGGACTAGACAGACCGCTTTTTTGACTCTACCTGTACTTTTATAAAAAAAAGTGAAATAGCCATCATATATAATTTTTTCCTCTGAATCCGAAAATGATTAATGTAAAATAATTGAACATTAAATAAAACTGCTAGGGGTAATTTTGATATTTTTTTTTAATGGAATGCCAAATTTTTTATGTAATTATCCGATTCCTCGTATATCTTTTGATCTAAAATGATATTTTTTTAATTCAAAATGGTCTACCGTATCATTAACACCTGAAATATTGATACGGATACATGTTCACTCTTTAACGATAGTGCCATTCAGACAACTAAAAAAATAAAGTTTAAAAGTTGTTTATATTTTTCCTAATTTAGGAACAAATAACGTTAAAAAATAAAATATTCATTAGAAGACCGTCTACACATGGTGAAATTGTCAATTAATTTGACAGACTTAACCAGAATTACAATATTATAAGAGGCTCTCTGGAAAGACTAAAAAGGGGGCATCGGTCTTGTTTCGAAAACAACGGAGGACGTATCGAACATTTATATTATTAAGATGTCTGGTGTTCTTAAGTTTAATTTATAGTTTTTTCTTATAAGGTATTTGTTTTATATGTTATATTGTTTTGTATCTATTCTACAAATAGAGTCTTAATTCTTAGAATTGTATCTATTGCATTACAATGTGTAGACGGTCTTTTAATGAATATTTATTTTTTTAACGTTATTTGTTTCTAATTCATGAAAAATATAAACAACTTTTAAATTTTATTTTTTTAGGTGTCTGAATGATACTACCGTTAAAGAGTGAACAGGTATCCGTATCAATATTTCAGGTGTTAATGACACTGTAGACCAGAGGTTCCCAAACTTATTTCGTCTAACGGCCACTTTAAAAATCAGTGGTTTTGTAGCGCCCCCCATTTTTTTTTCACCTTAAAAATCTCAATAACGTATTAGTGTCGCCAGGAGTTTAATTAAACCTATATTCTAAACGAGACTTTTCTTACCCGAGAGAGCAATAATAATGCAACTTTACAATATTAAGAGTATCTTTTATTCAAAATTAACAATAGTCAAAATTGAGCAATAATAATTTAACTTAACAGTATTAAGAGTACCGGGGTAGCGGGCGGAGTGGCGGAGGGCGAGCGAGTGCGATGCGTGCGTGCGGCGGAACGTTACGTCAGTCGTCGATCGGTCGCGTTTATAATTGAACCTTCTAATTTCAATTTTATTTTTTCTTTATTTTTACTAGATTAGGTACAAAAAAAATCCCGCATTCGGCAAGTGCTCAGCTTGGCTGCAACAATAGATACCTATTTTTAATATGTGTCTTCTGAGGTGGGGACCTCATCTACGACACTTGAAGACACGAAGATTTTTCAGTGTTTGATACCTATTACTAAATAACTTGAGATATGAATAGCGTTGCGAACACATTAAAAATAATAATTAGTTAATATATTTTTAGTTTAAATTTATACAATAAAATAGGATATAAATATGAACTAATAAATAAATGTTGTGTAGTAGGAGGATTTTAATTTCAGTGAATTTTAAAATATGAAGTAGCTGAAGTTACAAATTACCCATCGCTTCTTAAATCACATCAGCGGCCTCAATTTTTTCTGGGCCTCTTACCGCCCCCCTCTAGGCCTCCAGCGATCACAAGGGGGCGTTATCGCCCACTTTGAGAAAGACTGCTGTAGACCAACATTTTTTCGATTTAAACGTGCAGAAAATGGAACATTTTGAATTAAAAAAATATCATTTTAGATCCAAAGATATACGAGGAATCGGATAATCACATAAAAAATATGACATTCCATTTAAAAAAATATCAAAATGACCCCTAGCAGTTTTATTTGATTTTCAATTATTTTACATTAATCATTTTTGGATTCGGAGGGAAAAATTATATATGATGGCTGTTTCACTTCTTTTTTATAAAAGTACAGGTAGAGTCAAAAAAGCAGCCTGTCTAACTCTCGTTGGATAACCCTGTACATAACTGTGCAACAAGAGAAATAAATTTTGGAAATTGCGGAAAAAATCCTGGTATTAGTACGAGGTCATTAGACCGCGAAGTAAACGTATCACATACCACAATTCACAGCTGTTTCTTTTTTATTATAATTAGAGACTTTTTATTCGTCAAGAATAAAAAAGTGCTTTTTTAAAACATAATAATTAGTTTTCTTAAAATGGATATTCAGCTTAATTTTGTGCTAAATACAATTATTGTTTAATTACAAATAAAAACCTCAAATAAAGTAGAAAGTAAATTTTTTCACAGGGGAGGCTGGTATTTAAGAGCTGCATATCGTCCAAAAAAAAAATCGAAAATAGTTCAAACAATAATCTGTTTTTTATTTAAATTTATTTTCAAATTAAATATTAAAATAAATTGCAAAAGTGTAAATATGTAAAACCTTGCAAAAAACGTTCGACGTTCGACTCGACATGATGAAGCGGGCGCGGTGTTGCCAAATTTTTAAAATTTTAAAAAGCCATAGTTCGAAAAGAATTAATTTTTGACCCATATGCTTTTTGGCTTGTTTTGAGTTCCTCTATCATGCATTAAAATCATACGCATCGTACTTTTTACACTCTGTATATCAAATAAAAGTTAGCAATTTATATATGGGTTAACATAGGACATCGTTTAGTGGGTGATTCCTGGGCCAGAAATAAGACAAAAGAATATACATGGCTTTGAAACAGCCCAATTTTTAAGATACAGGGTGTAAAAAAAAATTTTAAAATAAGGGTTTTTCATTTATTTTTAAGTTTGGATTTTCGATTTGGATAAAACTTGGTACAGCTAGAACATTGAGAGAAATACACCCTCTGATGATAAAATTTTGTTACTTTTATGTTTCTGGCAATTTTCTTCTTGTTTTTACTATTATTTCGCCATAATACTTTTGGTATTTATATTTTTGATGTTTAATATGTGGTACTTATTCTCTGCTCTACTATGATCTTTTATTTTAAATATTACTCTTTTTGTACCTGGCAAGTTTAAAATTAAAATTTCTCGAAAACCATTGGGTGATTAAATAATTTAAAAGTACCTTTTTATGTTGAACTAAGTAGAGACGAAATAATAGTAAAAAAATGAATAAACTAGCCCCAAGCCACGCCACAGTTAATTGTAACAAAAATTTATCTTAGTCTTATTTTCAGCTAAATAATTTCCCATTAGGCGTTGTCTTATGTTTTTTGAAACACCCTGCATGTTTGACAAATTTAAACGAAAAAGTGATGAGTATATTTTTATCTTTAGATTCAAGATAATCAACGTCAAGCAGCAGTTTAAGAGAAAATACAGTGTTTTTTTATTTATTAGGGCTAAACGTTGGTCAAGACTCAAAAGTTTTAAAATTATTAACTAAGTAATTTAAACACCAGCCACTAAAGTCTAGACAGCTAAAAACCAACATGTATTTTTACGGGTAGATCAACTATCTTTAAATATGTGATAACGATTGGTTAAAACTACAAGATCAGAGGGAGCCAGTTGACCATTTTTATATGATTTTAATCAAACATACGACCTAGTGAGTATCTTACAAAAGGCTGCTCCAAAACTTGGAACGATTTGGTATACGTGAAAATCTTTATTGGATTAAAGACTTTCTATTAGACAGTTTTTGTTATATTTGTTATTCTTTGTTTTAAATTACATTGAATCTATACAATGGTAAAACACTAAAAACTAAACTGTACAATTACAAACAACAAAATCACATACTTAAATATTCTTCCAAACTATTATGTTCCAAATTATTAATAATGTTTTTAATTTTTTTTAAATACTTTTTTAGTGGTGATAGTTTTATGCTGGTATCAAAATTAAATAGTTTAATTCCCATGTAGTAGGGACTTTTTTTGATAAACTTAATCTATGTATTGGATAACAAACATTACTTAAATGTAATTCATGTAAAATTACAGCAGTAAGTTAAACAAACTTCTACTAGCCCTATTTTTTTCTTTTTTTATAATAAAGGGGTAAAAACTAAAATGACTGGTCAGGTCAGGATGCAAGCCTGTATTAAATGGGTTTTTATATCTAAAAATAAATAAAACCGTCTCATAACATAAAAGTGCTCTTATAGAAGGTGTATTTTAGGACTAGGTGTGTACAGGGTGTCCCAAACTGGACGCGTTCTTATGGGAACAACCCTTATTTGAAGGGATAGAAAAAAATTGACCAAGGTGTCCGGAGCTCAAATTTAATGAGAAAACTACTGGCGCTAACAAGACTTTGCTATCTCCTATCGTTTGGCCACTAGAGGGCGTTTCTCGGATTTCGTCGATTTTTTAAGTGCCCCATAACTTTCTTATTAATAAATATAATTAATTTTAATAAAAACTTTCTTAAGGCACTTTTTTTCGTAGAATTCATTGCGATAGGCAGATTTTTTACAGGGCATTTAGATTTTCGTGCACTACCCCAAAATCAATTTTTTTATATGGACCACCCTATATATTAAAAGATTTTTAAAAAGCTGTTAAAATTTCCTAAATTTTGATGTATCACTTGTTATGTTTATCTTAAAAACCATTAGCAGTATTACGATTTAAAAATTGAAATAATGTGCCTACAGAAATCAACATTGCCATGACTAACAAAATGAAATAGGATGCTAACATGTTATGATTAAAACAATAGATCTAAAGTTTTATGATAAGATTACTCATAGTTAATATATTAAATTAATAATTATCTAAAACACAAACGACAACAACAACAAACCAACAATATTAACAAAAAAAACATAACTCTACCTAATCCTAATATAAAATTTTATGGAATTTAATTAACGATAATAAATAAACAAAAATAAAATAAAATTATGTTAACAAATGTTCAAATTGTCTCCCATTTTGTTGTACGCAAATTCTACATCATTTTTTAACAGCATTAACTGCATTAATAAGTTCTATATTTTGAACTTGGTTAAACGCACCTCGCAACGCCCTTTCTAATTCTTCCCGGCTATTAAAATTATTGTCTCTAATTCTACCCCAAAAAAAAAAATGTAAGGGAGTCAGGTCCGGTGACCTGGCAGGCCATTGTATGGGCCCTTGATTTCCCATCCAATTTTCACCAAACTGAACATTAAGGTATTCGTTTATGGTCCTTGCACAATGCGCAGGGGCACCATCATGCTGGAATAAGACTCTGGGTATCAGATTTATGGGAATATCTTCCAAGAATGGTTCAACCTGGTTCCTTAAAATATCCAAATATTGTCTAGGATTCGGCGGTTCATCATAAATGTAGGGTCCAATGAATTGTCCTCTAAAAATTCCCACCCACACAGTGAAGCTAAATCTTCCTTGTTGTCTGTTTTGGACAGTCGCATGGGGATTTTCTTGGGACCAAGTGTAATCATTAAACCGATTAAATATCCCCGCACTACTAATCGAAGCCTCGTCAAACCAAATACAATTTAAAGCAAAATTTGGTTCATTTTGTATTTTATTTAAAAACCACTCACAAAAACGAGTTCTTCGATCAAAATCCCCAGGGAGAAGATGATGGATTTTGCGGGTTCGATAAGGCTTAAATTTGTTTTTTTTTCAAAATCCTGCGGTTTTTGCTTTTGGATATGCCAGTCTCTGCTTCAAGTTTTCTTGTGGAAGTTGTACCATTATTTTCATATAAAGTGCCCAATACGGTTAGAGTTTTTACTTCATTTTCGTTTTGAATTTCTTGATTTTGAGCATAATTTGCTCTGGGTTTGGTAAAAGAGCCAAAATTTTGAAGATTATGGGCAAGTCTAGCAAATACATCCCTGGATGGTTGCTGCCGTTCGGGATATCTTTGAAAATACAAGTTTCTTGCCGCCTGAGCATTTTTGTTGCTTTCTATGTAACATTCAAGCATGTTGAACTTTTTAAAATTTTCATACATTTTTTAACACTTTTCAAAAACCTTTCTTAAAAACTTTAAATTACTTTTTTTTCTACTAAAAATACCAAAATATTTAACAATATCAAGTACCACTGTCAATTCTCAACTATTCAGAAGTTGTTAAAATATTAAAACAAAAAAATCATATGCACGGCCTACTGCTTTTTTACGTAGCAACTTTAAATATGTGGCTTTAATCATAACATGTTAGCATCCTATGTCATTTTATTAGTCATGTCAATGTTGATTTCTGTAGGCACATTATTTTAATTTTTAAATCGTAATACTGCCAATGGTTTTTAAGATAAACATAAGAAGTGATACATCAAAATTTAGGAAATTTTACCAGCTTTTCAAAAATCTTATAATATATAGGGTGGTCCATATAAAAAAATTGATTTTGGGGTGGTGCACGAAAATCTAAACGCCCTGTTAAAAATCTGCCTATCGCAATGAATTCTACGAAAAAAAGTGCCTTAAGAAAGTTTTTATCAAAATTAATTATCTTTATTAATAAGAAAGTTATGGGGCATTTAAAAAATCGACGAAATTAGAGAAACGCCCTCTAGTGGCCAAACGATAAGAGATAGCAAAGTTTTGTTAGCGCCAGTAGTTTTCTCATTAAATTTGAGCTCCGGACACCTTGGTCAATTTTTTCTATCCCTTCAAATAAGGGTTGTTCCCATAAGAATGCGTCCAGTTTGGGACACCCTGTACAAAGAGTGTAAAGTAGTTTAAACTATTTCTGGATAACAAAAATGCCTTATATTTTACGATCCTCTTAGTTAAAAATGCTTTAGTAAGTATTCAGCTATGCGCAAAAATATTTTAAAAATTCCTTACTTTATTATTATTATTTTCTAAAATCTTTGAAAGTTATTTATTCAGTTGAGAGATCCCGAGGGTGAGATTAGAATTTATTTCTCTTTATATATTAAACTAGAATATTTTGTTAAAAAGCAACAATTTTTCTTTCTTATCACTTTAATTTTTGTCATACTAGGTATGACCAAGCAGCTGATTTCATAAGACGAGAAATAGGTATACACCAAGCAAATGAATCTATTCAGGCGTTAGGACGATTGGTTGTTGCCTTGGTACTGGTTCAGTTAGCCAGAGGAGATATTGTAGCTGCAGAGAAGGCTTTTAAAGAGTGGGGTAAGATAATCTCATTATACACTGTAGTTCAGCGGTTAAAGATTCAAGCTCAGGAACGATTTCGCACTACCGATTTGTTTGATGGTGTGGTGCATTAATTGTATTCATGCATCAGCTATTTAACTAACTATATATGCTGGTAAATCAAAAAGATAATGTTAAGTCATGATAATAGGCATCTTCTATAATATTTATTTTGAATTGAAAATACGTAAAATATCTTTCTTTTTCTATTTAAAAACCACCTGCCATATATCTCTGAAAAAATTAGTTTTGCCCTAATTGTCTTTTAATATTTCTGTCTGGACCATTAAATCTAACGTCAGTCTCTAACTACTTAATTGACACAAAGCAGACGCCTGTGTCCAGCATTGCCACATTTATGAGCTTTCTTCTTTTTTGGTAAATATACCATTAGATTTTTAGTTTTTTTTATGACCCGATAATGAATACAGAAGGAATATAAAACTAAACCCACAGTGTAACAAACCTGCTAACTTTATACAGCAATGGAAAACTATAAACTATAGAACATATTAACAATGGAAGCAGTGTATATACGGTAAGCTTATAAGGGAAATGATGAAAAACTGAAATATCATAACTCAAAAGCTTAAAAACTATTTTGTCTACTAGCGTGTGGAAAGAAGCACTTTTCCGCACGCAATTTAGTTTGGAAAGTGTCACTTTTCCGCACTAGTGCGGAAAAGTAAACACTTGCAAATTTCCCACTTAAACAGGTACTTAAAATGTTTTTAATTCTGAAGTTTGACTTAGTATAATTCTATTATTGGCATATTATTCTTTTATTTGTACAAATTAGTTGTAAAATCAACGAAATATTCACTAAAAATTAATATTGTTTTAAAAACATTGCTTCAAACATCCTGGTATTGGCAAGGTGCGAAGTATATGGTGGGGACAGCTGAATCGATTGCAGCACTCGAAGTGGTCAAATTTTTCGATAAATCCTGCTTGATTCAAATGTAAACTATTAGATAAAAATAATAAAAATGGTGCATAATAGTTTTTGTGTGCTTAAATGTCAGAATACTGGCAGAAATGGTTACTGCAAATTTTATACATTTCCAACCGCTAGTTGGAAATTAGAAAAAAGGTCAAAATGGATAAATGCAGTTAAAAGAAAAAAGTAAGTAGCCGAATGAAATTCGGGTTTCGAGGTTAGGCGATCCTTCAAATTTGACGTAACAAGAAGAAAAACTTATCGTTTTTTGTCGTGTACCGTTTGTTGCTGCCTTTTCCTGAAGTTTTTTAATGATTTGTGAGATTCTTTTTAATAGACTAATACCGTGCTAAGGTGATTAGTACTTTGAATGGTTAACGAAATGTCAGATTGACAGGTTGCCTATAAACCTTGAATAACAAATACTGACATAAGTGTTAGTTAAAATTCTAAACCCTTGATTAACTTTGTCAACGGGGTGTGTAGTCTCCTGTAATGTGAATGAGAAAATGGTATAAAGCCTTCGAAGTAATATATTAGTTAAGTATAATAAAAAAACCTAGACTCGTAAGTTTGTCAGGTGATTTTTTACTTATGACAATTCCGATTTTTGTCTAAGGTTAATAAATAAAAACTATTCATTAATTGAAAATAAATCATTATTTTTAAAAAACCTGTTTAATATGTTACATTTTTAAATATATATTTTTATTTTTTATACTTACATTTGTAATGTTATTTAACTGTCATTTGCATTGACTACACCGGATAACCTTATTCCCCAATAAAAAGGTCCGAGTTCGATTCTACAAAACTCCAAGAACTTTTTTTTATTAAAAACACACTTTTTATACTTACTTTCTAAGCTTTAAAATTGTTTATTCACTATTGATATTGTACTTCACTTTTACAGTGCTGAACAGGTTTGTATATATTAATTTACGAAAAATAAATAAATATTATAAGTAATCTTACACCTCTCACATGGCTTTGAAGCATGATTTAATGCAGCCGTCAGATGTCGTTGTCATCGCGCACGGTGCCAATATATTAAACTTGCTTGTCAGATTTTTAGTTTTGACCGGTGCCGGTGTCCATATTATAAAAGATCAAAGTCATTAAAAGTCATCGATAATTAAGAGTGTCTTTAGTACATTCTAATCAGTATCGTCGATTTTGAATAAAAAACGTTTCCCATGGAGTCTTCTGACGAGGAATTACCTGAATCCATTCTCAAAGCAGCCGAAATAGAAAATTTAGATTTGTTGCCGTCCAAGTCGAGGCACAGGTACGAGAAAGAATATACAGCATTTACAAGCTGGTGTGGCGAGAAAAAAATCAAAAGTATGAAAGAAGAAGTTTTTATGGAATATTTCGCGAAACTTGCTAAAACATGTAAACCCAATTCCTTATGGTCAAGGTATTCCATGTTAAAAAGTGTCATTAAGATCGAAAAGAACATGGATTTAAGCAAATATTTCAAAGTTACATCGTTTTTGAAGAAGCAAAATGTGGGATTTAGACCCAAGAAGGCTAAAATTTTCTCGAAAGATGAAATAGCAAAATTTATTAATGGTGCTCCAAATGATGTCTATCTAGCAAGGAAGGTAGCTACAATTTTCGGACTAGCTGGTGCGTGTCGTCGAGAAGAATTGATGAAAATTAGCATTGATAATATTGACGATAAGGGGAATCTTTTAATTGTAAATATTCTAGACTCCAAAAACCATTCTAGCCGAAGTTTTGTCATTTCGGAGGAAATTGAAAATGGAAAATATCTAGCTTTGTATAGAAAGTATTCCAGTTTACGAAAGCCCGAAACACCACACAGAAGATTTTTTGTTAATTACAAAAAATTGGCTTGTACTGTCCAGTGCATAGGAATAAATACTTTTGGCAAGATGCCCTCTGAAATAGCTGCCTATTTACGTCTTCCAAACCCAGAACTTTACACGGGACATAGCTTTCGCCGTTCCTCAGCTACAATGTTAGCTAATTTTGGTGAAGGCATAACGAATATTAAAAGTCTTGGAGGTTGGAAGTCATCATCTGTTGCAGAAGGCTACCTAGAAAGCTCTACAAGTTTCAAGAAGGACTTATCAAACAAAATACTATCCCAAAATTCATCTACCTTTGAACACAGCAAAACGCACTCAAGGTCCATTGTACCGTCTTCTAGCAAGCAACAATGTGTCTGTTACCTGTAACGACGACCGGTTCAATTGCACCTCAACGGCAATCTCCAACTCCGCAACTTACCCACAACAACTTGCCTCTGCGATTCATTTACAAAATGCTACCAACTGTTCTTTTACGATTAATGTTATTAATAATAATAATTAGTAATGGTAAAAATAAATATTATCTAATGGTTGTTTAGTTTGACTTTTTCCACACACTCGTAGAAAAACTGTTGTACCTAACACGTACGGAAAGTGTCTTTTCCACTCTTGATGGCTTACCCAAACTCCGCTTCGCGTCGTTCGTGTAACTGCCGTCGCGTGCGGAAAAGTATCACTTTCCGCACTTGTTAGGCAAATAACTATATTAATGCTTATTTTGAAAAAGAAACTTACTGATGATAATAATAAATCTACATAGACCCTTATTTAAAATTTTTTATTTTATATTATAGAAAGCTTCCTTTTTAAAGTCTTCAAATACTGGATCATATTTTTCTTTACTCGTATTATCCTTGGATGCTCCATGAGGGTAATCTGATAAACATTCCGTTATTAGACAAACCATGGCCAGTATTGAAAGAGTAAAAATAAGATTATCTAATAGTTCACACATAATTTGACTTTATATCGTATTTAATTTACAAATATTTAAAAGAACTTATTTATTTAACTTTTTTTTAATTTAGATGACATGTTCACTTTGACATATGGAAATATAAATCGAATAAACCTAACCTTTTTTACATATTTTTTTCTTAAGCTTGCTTTACATTTTGTTAAAGTTAATGTTGATTTTTTCTTAAAAAATATTATTTTCATTTGTAAATTATATTTAACCCAATGCGATAATATCCTGTCTGCTTTTCACGTTTCTAAAGTGAGAACCGTTTATATAGGACTAAAGCGGCGAGCTCAATAAACAGTACTTTCACAGAGGGCAAGACCATAGTATACTTCATGCAAGCTAACATTTTTAAGTTGGCAACGCGAATATCCCTACATATTAGTAAATTTTGTTTTTCAAATTCAGATTGGCTGATATGAGAATTTTATTGAGGACTGTACTGAGGGAAGGGAGTTTCAAAGTTTTAATATTTTAAAAAAATTGTTGCATAGATTACAATAACTAAATTTATCAGTATTTTTTTTCTTGCTGTCCACATATTTGTGGCTTTCGAAGCTTAAAAATTAAAACACTGCAAAGTAATCTTTAATCTTACTAATTACTTTAAAACACGAAATAACACACCCAAGCACAAAAAAATTGAAACGCCTTTAACCCATTACTGGAATGATTTACGCCAATCAGCTGATTTTGGCGCTAAGTCTAGTGATTTTTGTTTTTGAAATAGCCTGATTCATGTAAGCCAACCTAAATAAGCTTGCACAAATTATAGTACATTTGGACATTACAAATGTGTTAGTTTATAAAATTAGAGAATGTTAAGATAATTCAATTTAGTTTGATAAGTTATTCAAATAATGTTATCTTGGTTTCTGGAATCGTCCTTTTGTTGTGTAGATTATAGCGCGATTGAGCGGAAATGTGGGAGAATTCGTTAGGGCATTATTAGGCGCACAAACGGTGCACACATATTCAATTCAAGATATGCGCGCAACTTTCTGCTCAAGTAGTGTCCGACCGAAGGTTCGGCTTCGGCCAAAATGAGACCTTCGGCTATACATTCGGCTTCGGCCAAAATGAGGCTTTCGGCTATACATTCGTCTTCAGCCAAAAAAGCCGAAGATTTGGCCGAAGTCAAAGTTTTCTACCCAAAACGAATATTGATATGCAGTAAATAATTTTTGCGCTGCTCTACTAAGGGTTCTTTAGACCGGACACAATGTTTTTACCTAACAGTCATTTTGTAACGACATAATTCTGGTGTCTGGCTGTGCTCTCCTATTAACATGGAAAACAATACTCTGCAGTCTTGTAAGTAGATGTTTTAGATTGGCACAAATCTTTCATACATGATCCAAGGGAGCAGATCGTTGTTTGTTTACTTTAAACAGTAAAATTACCTTTAGACTTGTCTTCATAGAGTCAATAAACCGTTGCCACTCGGCGAGTTTTGTCACGATTTTGTAGTGATAGGACAATTTACAGGTTAGTGTAAGGGTTACATAGGTAGACATTAGACATTATCAAAATAACACATTATCTTAGCAGAGGGGATTTTCATATAGAATAGTGTTACTCACGATACGACCAAGTATTTTAATTGAATGTATTACCCTACATTGTTTGTTCACACGAGTCTTGAGTCGAAAGTTTGGACAGTAGCCAATATAGGGGTTGCGATTAAGATATACAATTAAGTGTTTTGTGTAAAAAATTCAAATGTGATTTTTTTCTAGGCAATTATTGCGATCCTCCCGAAATCCAAAATCTTGAAATGCTGTTACAAGCATATGACGAAGAAGATAGAGAAAATGCCCAAAGAGCTTTAAGTGATCCATTTATCAAGCATATGGATGTTGAATATGCTATTTTAGCAAGAGATTTGCCATTGCCTCAAGGTGGAATTCAAGTACAAAAAAAACCTATTGTTGAAAACGCTACCGAAGAATATAAACGAGTGAGACCTCAAAATGAACAGGTTGGATTTTAAAATTTCTAATATGTTTGGTATTTTATATAGTTTATTGATCATAAGAGTAGTATAATTTCTAAATTTAATCACCGCTTTTATTGTCAGTATGTACCCGGAATTCTGCCGTAATTTTTTTTATTTTTATTTTGGGACTGTCCACGAAATTTAAAAGGCTTAGTAGTTACGTATCCTGGGTGTCTAAAGTGAAGTAAGGGGCAGCTTATTGACATGAGCCTTGAAGAATGAGAAAATGTCTCTACAGGAGTAGGTTCCATATCCTAGGCACTCTAGGAATGAAGGAGCGAACAAAGTAAGATGTTTGGGGCCGGTCCAGTTGGACTGTAAAGGGACGCATAAAAGTCACTACGTTGGGAGTCCCCACAGTTCTTCGGTGAGCATGAGAAAAAAGCTTTCTTTTAAGAATGGGCTTATTATTAAGTTGTATGGCCCTAATTTAAATTAAGAATGCCAAGTGATTTGGGAGACGCCATTCCCCAGACATGGGAACAATATTCTAGACCGAGTGGAATAACATACAATGTTATTTTAAAGATTAGAATGGAAGAAATACTTTCTGGCTTGAAATAGGAATTCAAGCTTTTTGAAGCTGATGTGGCTATGGATATAATAGGCTTGTACCAGTTAAGATGGTTTTCGAAGGTAACGTCCACAAGGTTAATTGAATCCCTATTCTACAGAACTTGGCTGCTTATAAGTTAAGGTTTAGTATTGGTAGACTTTTTTTGCAACAACTAACATGATTGTGTTTTCGAGGCTTTGAACTGGACAAGATTTTTGTTTCCCCAATCCAAGTGCAATAAGTATATTATTTTTATAATGTATTTCTATATTTTCACCATCTAAACCCAGCAATTTTGCTGTGAGAGTTAAATAATGGCATTTTTATAAAAGGTTTTTGATCAGGCGCGCGAAGTCACTCATGCACAAACTTGGAAACATTATCACCGTCTTAAAATTCTGAGCTGACCAATGTCTCTTTTAGCAGTCCAAAGCTGGAAATAACATGGTGATAAATCAAAACTATTTTTTTATATAATTTATTCACGGGCAAACTAGGGATGCGCGATGTTTATCGATGGTCTAAAAACATCGATGGTTGGTTGATCGATGATCGATGATAGTATCGATGTTGTCTTCTAACATCGATATTTTTTGCAAAGAAAAAAAAGTAACTCTGTTTTTAAAAAAAATAATCTTAAGGATATACTAAAAATTTGTATGATGTGTCTTTCTTTGTTATGTAAAGTTTGGTAAAGACATAAACGTTTTGCCCATTTATTTATAAATAAATAATAATTAAATGTTATATAAGATTCAAGAAGTCTTTTTAAAAAAAGTACAAAAATTTTAAACATTCATACATACAAATGTTAATCCGTTTAGCTGGTGGCAGAAAAACGCTTCTACATATCCCACTCTAGCCACAATTGCACCGAAGTTTTTGTCTGTTATTGTTCCGTTCCATCAGAACGTCTGTTTTTAAAAGCAGGGCAAACAGTAACTCATCAGCATAACAGGATAAAGGGAAAACTATTATCAAATTTACTTTTTTTTTCAAAGCATTAAAAAATCTTATTGGGATCTATAATTTTTTTATATAAAATAATATTTTCCGTTTTTTTAATTATCTTTTTTACCAAGAGTTTCGTTTTAGTTTAAAAACATGTATTATTTCTTGTATATTTTCAATAAATAAAGCGGTCTTTAGTAATATTGGTAGCTTTATTGCTAATAATGGTAATAGACCATGAACGAACCATCGCATCGTACCATCGATGTTTAATATCGGTGTTTGGCTTCGATATCGCATCCCTAGGGCAAACCCAATTACAATTTCTATTACTAACTTATAAATATACTAATACTAACTTACATGATAAAAACACAAACATACTAAATAATTAGGATATAAACAAAATACAATACAAAAAACCTTGCAACAATTTTAAAATTATAATAACCCTAGCGTTAAAAAGTGGAGTCTTTCATAACAGAAAGTCGCATTAGTCACACATAAATTCCACACACATTACAGATCTACTGATCTTATTTGATGTTTGCAACGACTATAAGGTAGGAGTGGAAGAATTTTCTAGTAATTTTGTTAATTGGGCAGTGTGAGGTTAGGCTTTATGAAGCAGAATGACACTCTTGATTGAACGCTTTTTGTTTTTTTTTTTAGCGAACAAATCAGATTAATAAGGGTCATTAATGGTATGTCGTTCTCTTTAAAACTTAGTCAAGAGAACACTCGCTGTCCTAAAAGACGGTGGCCATTACTTTACAGCCTTAAGGCACAACCTTTGCATTTTTTCGGTTTTGAGTTCTTTGAGGACTGATCTGTTTGATTCTGGCGTAAGTGGTAAACCCAGGTTTTGTCTTAGATGAGTAAATCATTTAAAAATGCATCACCTATATCTTGGTACTGCCTGAGAGAGACGTCGCTGTTTTTTGTTCCATATTTAGCAATCTGGGCATCTTGCGCAAATTATTCAATAATTCAGACTTGTCTAGAATGTCATTTGTTAGATCAATGTTGGTTTACATGGTCAGTTTTCGGAACTTTCACGTGCGGCAAAGTTTCGACCATGTAAGGCCTTTCTTAAACTTCTAAAAAAATTCATAACTTGGACCCTTTTAAAGTTGAAAAGCTAATCTTCAGGAAAATGATTATATTTAGAGCATGTTGTTTAAACGGGCTAAAGGCGGGCGCTCTCCTATGTAATGGTTTTTTACAATCGCAGATTAAATATTTTGCAGTGATATTTTGGAGGATTCAGCGTATTAATTATAACTGTCCGATTTTAATGTAGTGAACGGATTATTAAACTCCCATTCTACAACTTTTATTATTAATAAACGGCTTCGACTATTATGCATCGCGCGCTGCAGGCGTTCTTATTTCTGCGGCTTGCTTTGAGCCCCAAAAATCTACTTCAAAAGAGAAATCGCTTGTTTACCGTAATGTTTGAAGTCGTTTTTTACACTTTTTGTCTAAAGTATATGAAAATTGAAGAAATACAAGTTTTAGAATAAAATATGAAGTTTTATAATCCGTTTACTACATTCAAATCGGACAATTACAATTAATACGCTGAATCCTCCAAAATATCACTACAAAATATTTAAACTGCCATTGTAAAAAAACCACACATCGAATGGCTTTATCCCGTTTAAACATGTTATAAATAATCATTTTCCCGAAGATCAGCTATCCAACTTGAAAAGGGTCCAAAGTAATGATTTTTTTAAAAGTTGTCAATTTAAGCGGTTTTTCTGACTTTCCTTTGCAAAAAATGCAGTAATTATAATCAAAAAACCATTTTGTTTGTTTTTCGATTCTTTACAGAAGTCCTATTGGTAGCATCGCGATTTAATTACAAATAAATTAAAATTTTTCGCTCCAAAAGAAAAAATGGCTATTTTTGACAGTTTTTTCGTATAAAAAACAGAGAAAAACTGACTTGTATGGATTTTAGTTTTTTTAAGTTATATGCACTTTTTTTAAGAGATGGTACAGGTGGTTGACTGTTAATTTCTATTTACCAAAACAGCGTCCATTTTGCTCTGTAAACTATACCATTGGTTAGCGTCACAAGAGATCCACAGCAGGTCTTATTTTATTTGATATACATATTATTGGATCAGGTGTGGCACAATGCGCAAATGCGCCTCTAAACAAACTTTCTTCCTCCCTGTAATACATCTAAATTTTCATCTTGGCTGTCCAGTTTGATGGTCACCCTTCTAGCTTTCACCAAATTATTACTGGGGTACCCCAGGGCTCAGTACTGGCATCCACTTTATTTCTACTTCAAATCTACGATTTTCTGTATTTAACAAATTAATCTCATCTATAATTTTACTGATGATATTGCTCTTCTCTCTAATATTTAGTTTCTCAAGTCGGTCTTTAAACCTTAACTGAAAAACAAGCGTAATAATGCATATCTCTGTCACAGGACCTAAAAAAAACATATATCAATTTTTAAAGTTGCAGACGATAATGCTATTTGTTTTGGATTTTATTTCTTCATCATTTTTTTTTATAAAAAATAGTACATAAAATATGTTTGTCAAAAATTATGCGACTTAAGTTTCAGATTACACATCGTTTTTAATAAATCTTCTTAAAAAATACCATAGTCTAGCCGAGAAGTGTGTTTCTTGTGAAAAATAGTTAGAAGGCTTCGAAAAATATGAGCGATAGCTTATTCGACGCGGAATGCAAATCTAAGAAAGGCGTTTTGAGGATTTTTTCTGACGACAAAAATTGCAAATGTTATTAACAAAAAACGAAAAAAAGCCATTTCAATTTTTGATGATAACTCAAAAACCATAACGGATAGCGGATATTGCAAAAAAGATCCTTGAAGAGGAAGATATTTCCAATAAAAAGTCCCAACTCCCGGAGTTCTGTCTTATTTATAATTTTAATTTTACGCTGAAAATGGGCCTCTGCGCGACATTTTTGGTTGCGCGCTCGGTGTCAAAACCGAGTACGTCACAATAAATATTTTTTTAGGGTATTAAATATTAATTGAAATTTTTTTAAAAATAATGGTATATTTAGAATACATAAAAGAATTTATTCCCGTTAAAAATTTAACTTAAAGTAAATTTTTCAACAAGTTAGACTATTGTTAATTAACAAAATTGTTTCGAACTTTTGCCTTGGTTGTACAGTTGTATTCACTGAAAATGGGTACAAGTCTTATGACTACATTTTGCCATATTTGCGTAAATCAGGCTTTTCTTATCAACGTCGATAGACAAAACAAAAACATAAAATGTGATAACTGATTTTAATGTATTAGAATATTTCTTTAACGCAAAGTTTTAAATTCAACGTAACCAATAATAATAACAAAAACTGAAAATTATAGTTAATATTTAATTATAATGTAATATATGATTTATAATAAAATAAAAATAAAAAATTAATATTTGGTCATATGACCATTTTTTTCGACTATTTGAACCAATCTGTCTGGAATTGAGTTAATTAAATTTACTATAACATTTGGATCAAGCTCTTCCCAGCAGTCGTGGATAACTTCCCATAATTCATTAGAATTGTTTGGTCTAAAATTTCTTTTATATATTTCTTTTACAATTAGGCCCCAAACATTCTCTATGGGATTAATATCAGGACTGTAAGCGGGCCATGGCAAGACTTCAATATTATTACGATGAAACCATCCCCTCACAGCAATTGCGGTATGGACCGGGCAGTTATCCTGCTGAAAGACAAATAAGTTATTTGGATATATTTGTCCAACAGATGGGAGCATAACATTTTCCAGAACAGCCATGTAATGTTCGGCGTTAAACCTTCCCTCCAATCGCCAGCAGACACCAAGTCCATAAGCACTTATCCAACCTCAACACGAATTTGTCCATTATATGTTGACTGAAAAACCTTTTCATCAGTGAATACTACCGTGTTCCAAAACTGGTGGTCACGGTATATATAATTTAGGGCGAAAAGTAAACGAGACTGTTTCCGTTCTTCTGTGAGCATCATTTTTTTTGCAGCTACGCGGTTTTTTAAGTCAGATTCTTTGACTCTTCTGCTAGCGGTAGGTTGAGACCCAGGAAATCCTGTGTCAATGACAGCGTTTCTTGCAGTTTCAAAAGAATTTGCCCTTAGATATTCCAGAAATGCATTATCTTGTTCAGGGACGGAAATGCGTGCTGGACCAGTACCAAATTTTCTTTTCAAAGAACCCTCTTGAACCCAACGTTGCTTAATTTTTCGAAATAGTGTTTTTGCCTCTTCCGGTAAAATCCGCTAATGCACGTGTTGACCACCCATCTTCAATTCTAGCTATTATTTGAGCTTTTTCAATTTTAGTTAAATGACGAGGCATTTTGAAAATTTTTGGCACTGGCAGGCTTGTCAAATTCAGTCAAACCGATTTACACTATAACAATTTTAGTGTACCTATTTTCAATGAATACTGTACATGAAGAAAAAATGTTTAAATAATTGTCGTTTAAATTTTTCGCGTCGTGGAGCTCTTCTTATATACATACTTAAAAAGATACCGGCATAAAAGTTTGAAAAAATTTATTGCTTTGTTTATAATAATTTTAATAACTTTGACAATATAACTCTGATTTTTAATTTTTTGGCAAAGTTATAAAATTATTATAAATAAAGGACTAAACTTTTTTAAAACTTTTATGGCGGTATCTTTTTTAAGTATGTATATAAGAAGGGCTTTGCGAAGCGAAAAATTTAAACGAAAATTATTTAAGCATTTTTTAATGTACAATGAGGAAAAAGTTCGAAATAGTTTTGTTAATTGACAATTGTCTAACTTGTTAAAAAACTAACTTTAAGTTCAATTTTCAACGGGAATAAAATCTTTGAAGTGTTCTGAATACACCATAATTTTTTAAAAATTTTCAATTAATGTTTAATACCCTAAAAAAATATTTAGTGTGACGTACTCGGTTTTGACGCCGAGCGGACAACCAAAAATGTCGCGCGGAGGCTCATTTTCAGCGTTAAATTAAAATTATAAATCATAGAGATAGAACTCCGGGAGTTGGAACTTTTTTATCGGATATTTCCTCCTCTTCAAGGATATTTCAATTTCCTCTACCTCTTGTGGTTTTCGAGTTATTATTAAAAACCGAAATTGTTTTTTTTTTCGTTTTTTGTTAATAACAATTGCAATTTTTATTATCAGAAAACTCCTCGCAACGTCTTTCTCAGATTTGCATTCCGCACCGAATGAGCTATCGCTAATATTTTTCGAAGCCTTTTAACTATTTTCACAGGAAACACACTTATCGACTAGACTACCACTAGAGAAAAAAAATAAGTGATTTTAAAACACTGTTAATAAGTAACACTTGACATGGTAGGCTGAAGAGGTTTTCTTTGTATCTATAATCAAAAGTTATTTTATATTCTCATTATTAAAAACTATCCGGATACAAACCGTTTTAAAGAAAAAAAAATGGATTTAAAAATAAATATTACAGCCCTTTGCTGTTTAAAAAACGCTATAATGAAGTTCCTCCTGTTTCTCGTTATCAACTCAATAAATATATTTACGGGGATCCTAAAAAGTAATTGCAAGTTGTCCTTATATAAGCATCTCCTTTTAATCATTCGGTAGGCCTTCATGCTTGAGTGAAAATTTGTAGTACTGTAGATATCCAAAACATAATAAGAAACAAGATTTGTTTCGATATACAGTTACTTAAAAAATAACAATGATTTAATTATATATTTGTATTTCACAGTATGTCCCAACCGATACCTACAAAGGAACAAATGAAGAATCGATCGGAGACAAATCAGAAGCAAAGATAACGCGGATGCAGAGGATGATGAGTATGCTGGCGGGTTGTGTTAAATATATGAAAATATTTTAATTGTGTAGCTTTTAAAAGTTTTAAAAAATTATGTTAAATACGAAGTTTATCGTTGCTAAATCTAACCTAACTCTAAAACGATTCACTAATCTAGCTACTACATAACTACCAAAATACAATTGGTCATTTTAAGGTAAAAGATAATTATTAGCTTCCACAGTTCTCATATAGGTATATTTATGAGCATCATTAAGTTTATTTTGATTATTCTTAATAAAAAATACATTGTAATAAGTTTCTATAAAAATTAAAATATGGTGATTTCAGGCCTACCAAAATTCTTAGTTTTATATACGGAAGTTGTAGGAAAGGAGAAATATCTTTAACATATAAAACTGTCCGCCAAAATGCGTTAAATTGGTGTCGCTACAGTAGCAACAGGGTAAATTTCAGAGAAAGCGCCAAAAGAAATTAGAATAGGATAGAGACATGAACAAGGACAGAAGAACTTCCGTTCCATTTTATAAATATAAAAAATCATTTCATTTCATTATAAAAAATTATCTTTTATCTTCAATTTACGTTAGCTAGGACATCTTTTTATGACACAAACTTTGCCCATGATTGTTTAAAAAGTATTTTACGAGTAAACACCAAGGAAGTTTGCAGGTATATGAAAGGCCAATGCTGTATAACAAAATTGTCTGCAGGGCATCGGCCCCGCGAAGTTTGCGCAATGAATCGAAGTTCAGGTCCGGACTTCCATGATTCTTTGTTACTATCTATAAAGTTGACATCATTAAATGTCAAATTCAAACTAACTATTTTTTTTATTTTTTGCACAAAATTGTTGGTTATTAAACGATACTATTATAGAATATTTGAAATTATTGTGTAATATTGGATTTTATATCATCTAATTTAATATGGAAAGAATAGATGGCGCCACTTTACTGCCTTCTATTTAAATGGTCGATATTTTTGGGAGTTTTGTATTTTACCAGAAATCTTAGTAATATAAATGAAAACACGATTATACAGTTCGTATTGTGGATTGATACGTGAAAAATAAAACGTCGAAAAAAAGTTTATTTAGATTTGTAACCAGCGCCTCTATGCAAAAAACCATCGAAATCGGCAAGGGTCAAGAAAAATAAAAACTTGCCATAACTTAAACTGGTTATTTGTGTTTTAGGATCATACAATATTTTATAAATTTATAATTTGTATAAAAGTACAATAAAATAGTGTCACCTCATGCAGATAACATAAACAAATTTAACAAGAAGTATAGAATTATTTACATAAGAGATTAAGAAACCAAAAATCTAATTTCTTTTTAAACAAATACAGAAAAAGCAAAAAGGAACTTTAACATAAAATTGTACTTTCTTTTATTCAATTAGAGGGACCTGTGTATATTAAAATTTGCCTGGTTTACCCAGTAATTGATAATTTTGATCCTTTAAAAGAATGTACTAAATTATTAAATGAAATAAGAGTACCTAAATGTAAACCTTATTTCTTTTTAATGATCCACAGAAATACACAATCATTGTGGTATTTATCTAAAAGATAGAAAAGATAGTAAAGATTGCCTTACTTTTCTCACTGCTATTTCCTATGAAATTTTCAGTTTCTATTATTCATAATTGATATATTATTATTTCTACGGTTACCTAACGTTACATCTCATAAGAAGCACCTAATTTAAATATAAGAAATACTTAAAACAAAAAATACCGGATATGTTACCCTTGGATTTGCAAAACAAAACCATATAACCCTAGGCATTTTGTTACGATATTATAAGTAACTAACAATAAACACAAAATTATAGTCACAATTTAATAAACACTAATTACTACAATAACAAGGATTTTATCAATCCAAAAACCTTCTGCAACTCCAAAATATAATCAGACAAAGCAAAACAATCGAAATTAATACGGCGCAAACCACAACAAAAATAAGGAAACCACAACGAAACATGAAATTCGCTTGGAACGAGGGTTGATCAGATGACGACGGTTGACGGTACAGCGCGGATATAGTTTCATACGCGCCGCGCCGTTGCACCAGAAAACAGTACTCCGGCTCTCATAAAAGTATAATATGTTGCCTAACTACATACTCATTTATCAGTGTGTAAGTAGGCAACACATTAAAATATTTCGTGGAATTTTATTATTGCGCAGAATCGGCGAGGCCCACTCTGACAGTTATTTTCATAGTGGGCTAGATATTTTTTGATCGAATAGGCCATAGCATTGGGCTTCCATATACCTTCAAACTTCCTTGGCAAACGGTTACACTATTTACAAACCTCCAGTTTTTTTGACAGCAGTTACTCATTTTAGGTTATATTTACTTAATTTCCTAACTCGGCAAACTGCAATTTTTCAACAACTGCTATTTTCATACCATACCTTTGCCTATGCTAGCGCCACCTATTTACTGCTTACAACTGGACACTTTTTCAATTTGTCTCCCATATAAGATATTTTTCCTTCCCTCTACCCTTCATAGTTTTATAAATATATACATGCTTAAAACAGGATACAAATGGATGCAAAAATACTCTTATATTTTAAATTGCATGAAAATGATCCAGAAATGGAAACAAATATACTGCGCGTTATTTTAATTGTAATATTTAAATATTTATTTAGACAATAGAAAAATGGCGTCTTAATATTAACTAAAAACTAAACATATTGTATTTAAAAATCAGTGATACCAAAGTGTTAATAAAAGTCCAAGTTTTTTGCTACATTTGACGGGCAGTATACATCAATACTACATTATAACTTGGTTGTTATAAATTTTTTCGGCGTAAATTTATTAATGACATTAAGTTGATTAAAGTTCTAAAAATCTGTGAAACTGTTTTTAAACATACACTCCATTGTTTTTTACAAAATTTAAAAAACTTTTTAGAACCATAATTTGTGTAGTAAATATACAAGATGTTGGTATTTTTTTAAATTATAATTTTATTTATATTGTTTTTGTTATTTATATTTTTATTAATTTATTTATGTAAATATAACACCTATTTTTAAAAATACATATTTTTGAACTGAAGAATAGATAAAGGATATTAGAAATAGTTTATAGTTTAGCATTATAATAAAAAAGGAAAAATGTGTCATATTCTTACCGTTTGCTGGTCTTTGCACTTTTGAGCTTTACTAGTGCTATGGACTAAATCTAGTTCTTAGTATTATTCATATGCTAGAGCACAAAACCGTTGCGAAGATTTTTACATAGATGGAAGTGTAAGTGTGTTAGAAAAAATGCTGATTTTATCAACACTTTTTTGGATGTAATTAGGAAACCCGTACTGTATTTTGTCCATTATTTGGTTATTTTTAGCAAAGTCCTATATGTTAATTTTTGTTACTAGGAATATTATTTTAATTTAAATTGGAAAAATCGTAAATCAGTAAGTTCTAGTGATTTCTACTTGAATAGGATTTGGTGACTCGAGTCACTCGAGCAATTTTACTACCTCACTCGAGTTATACTCGAGGTTTCGAGTCACTCGAGTAAAATCTCCCAGTTGCAAGTTTGCAATTTTAAACAAAATCCTTTATTATTTTATATTTTCTTACTAAAGTGTCGCGCACTACGAGATGCAAGTTTAAACCTGTCTGTCTTGGTTTGTATGGCGGGGCATAGATAAGTAAAAATGTAAAATAGAGTACATTTTTTTTTAATCGAATATGAGTTTGAAAAATTCACTCGAGTGACCCGAGTAAAAAAGGACTCGAGTCGCATCACTAGGAGCTAAACTATCAGGTTTTTATATTTAATATGTACTTTCAGGGTGGACATGTTTTATTACTTTTAGGGGTATAGACTTATTTTTATGTTATTTTGTAAAACAGTTTAATGAGATGGATTAATAAGTATCCGTGTTTAAAGACAGTTGGGTGTTACTCTTACAAAATTTTTGACTGATACATGTTGATTTGAAAGGCATTTGTTATTTTGTAATTAGTTTTTTTATTTTTGGATAAAAAAGAAGAGATAAAATAAAAGTGAAGTTTGTGTAACACAGGGACTTTGATAAATGTATATTATATTTGAATATAATAAAAAACTTAAAATAACAACAATTTGTATGATGATATTTCTTTTAAGAATGGCCACCTACTTTTAGCGTTACCTTAAAAATAAATCTCCAGAATATACACAAAAACAATAATAAATGTACATTCTTAAAAACTGTTAAAATGTAAAGATTGTATTTTAATTATCTTCTAAATAAAAAAAGTTTTAAAATGAACATTATAATTGTACTGTTTTATAGTTGCAATTTTGTAGACAAACTCATTAACTTAGTAAATCCTTCGGTTTATTATTTGGTTATCTGACTCTAAAAATCTGCAAAATATTTAATATAAAAATGACTAGGTACCATGGAATAAAACCCATAATGATCATTATTTTAAAAACAGATATTGTCTGGTAGGTTAAAATGTGTTATTATTTTAAATGATCTGATCAAAAAATGATTTACTAAGTGCTACATTAATAAAGGTAAAAATTAGTTCTTTAAAAATAAAGAAGAATAAATGATTCAATAAAAGCAAATTGCAAATGTTAGTTTTAATATGCTGTATTTATTAGAATTGTATAACCTAGGAACCGAAAGCCTACGGTTTAGTGGTTAATTACAGAATAAAGCGACATAATTATAATAATGATTAATTTAGATTAAATGAAAGAAGAAAATGTGTAAAAAAGCATTTTTTTTAACTATAATAATAATGATAGAAAAAAAAATGATGTTCAAGCTTATTCTTTGTAAGTAGGAGTGGAGGGCATGCATTAATTCGGGATTATTTGAGCTCAATACTTCTGGTAACAAAACAGGAAATTTAATGTTTTGAAGACTAGTACATTTAAAAAAGATTTGGTTTCTTGACGATATATTTGACAATTAAAAAGTAGATGGTAAAGGTCTCCATATTCACCGCGTATACAAAGGAGATCTGCTTTTTTTACACATTTTCTTCTTTTATTCCTTAAATATCTTCCTTTTTAGTGGCCCTGGGTGTGAAGCGTGTGTACCCGTCTATTTATGTTGGTTAGGGATGTATCCTATATATCCAAACGCTTAATTTGTAAGCCCAAAGCTAAAGAATTGTGGTGTCATTTTTAATCCCTCCCTAATTAATTTGGTATAGTTTTTTTTTACGAAATAGAATCGTTAGGTACGAGGTTAGCGCAACATTATGATTGTCATTGTTTTAAATGTATATTTTAGCTGTTTATTTCAGTGGATTTTAATATGTTTAGGTAATATTGAATTTAACCATAAATTTTAAAAAGAAGATTTTAACCTAAGGCGTGTTGTTAAATTCATCGATGAATCGTGCGCACTAATCGCTGTTTCATCAAGCCGTTTTTAAATTAATTGACTGAAAAGCGCTAAAGAAAGATGGCCGTTGTTTTAGTAGTATATGGACAAGGATAAAACTAGCGGTAATCTAGTGTGACGTCACGATAGATTTAACAACACGCCTCTACTGACATAAAGATAATTTTGCGTGGGATAATTTAATGTTAACATGTCATCCATGCAACTTATAAAACAGCACATTAAACTGATACATCTAAAAATAAACAAGTAGTTGGGGATATAACACTCTTTCGTCAATTTACAAAAATTTTAAAAATTAAAAAGAAACACATTATTTTTTCAATAAAATTGTTAACATATTATTATGTACCTGTTTATTCAAAATTTAAAAAATACAAAACATGAACTTTTAAGCAGCGGACGACTTTAAATATTTACTAAATCATGTTTTTCCCAAAACTTTAAAGATAGTATTAATTGTGTAGAATTAAGAAAAATTTATTAAAAATGTGCCATTTACCAATATTTCATTTTTTTGTGTAGCAGTATTGTTGATGTTGTGAGAAGTGAAGTTTAGAATATTCCTTCCTTTTATTGAAATAAATTTCATTGATTGTCATCAGTACGTGAAAGTAGCTACTTTGAAATATCAAAAAGCCTACAGTAGTAAGGGTATGGACATAGTATCGTTAATTGATCAACATTATTGTTAAGCTTAATTGATTTAACGATCTCAAACATGTATAATTTGTCGAGGAAAGTAGATAGACTATTTGTATTATAAGCATTTTGTTAATATTACATTTTTTTATCTGGCTAAGATTGTAAAAAAGAAGTAATTTTTAATCTAAGAATTATTATATTAGTCATTGTGTGATGTTTATAAACTAACGTATATCAGGTGACAATGAAGGTTATTATATGATATCATTAGAAACTGGAAAATGAAGTTCCAGTTAACTTTTGTTTTCGCCTTATAAAAAAGAAGACCTTTTGGAAGCTACCGAGGTTTTTTATGAAAATCGGCCCGAAAAGGCACAAAAAAGTCGAGGCTTCGTCTTCGTCTTCTGAGAGTAAAAGAACTGCTGCTGGTCAAGTAGGGTTTGTGGTGCGATTTGATTCGGGTCAACCTCTAAGACTTTTTACCCGTGCGTAGTGGTGTAGGTTTCACGTAAGATTTTTTGACAGAAATGGGTTAAACTCAATAAGGCTTTGCTTTTAAGAGTAATTGGTCTATAATCTGGACATTTTCGATTGAGAATGACAAAAGCAAATACAAAGGAACAAATATACACCTTACTGGTCAATTAAAAGAGCTAGTTGCACTGGCGAAAAATTTGTTAACATTGCCGGTAAGGATTTTTGCGAAGTTAAAAATACATGGCGCGTTATAAAACTTTAAAATGATTCGTGTTCGTTTAATCGGGGCCGGGTAGACCAGCCTAAATTACCAATTATTTTTAATTCATTTGATGCAATTAATTCACATTAATAAAATAATTTACGCATTTGTTTAATATGTAACTGCCCAATCACTGTATGTTCACTTTCAAGAAGGGAAAATCTTGAGGTTAGTCCATTTGGAGGCCTTATAACTTAAAATTCAGAGGTTGTCGGAAAAAAAACTGATTCATGTCCGATAAGTAAAATTTTACAGTTTTATCTAAATGTGACTGGCATACATCTCTGGCCTCTAAAATATTTTCATCCTTTTTTTATTATTGCGGGAGTTGGATTGGTGGATGAAAATACTTTAGAGGCCAGACACACTCGTGGCGGCGCGACCGCTTGACACATTTCCCATCATGCATTGTTGAATTGAAATACCTTCTTATCTTATTCAAGACTTAACAAACTGGGTATTTTCTATTTAGAGTTTTTGCTCATATATTTTTAAGGATAACATACGCTTTATTACAATATACATATTTTAGTATCTAAACTGCACTTAAATGTTTTTTGTATTGAAGACATATTCCAAACCTAACAGACACATCACTGACAGTTTTAAAATCAAACCTGTGATGGATCATCACTCTTATAAAGGACAAGGAATAACATTTAAACTGTAATCTGCAATTTTTACTATACATTTTTAGGCTTTTACACAGATAATAAAAAAACCAGCGTAATAAAAAATGCTGACTCTTTAACGTCTATTGAATCCATTCATAACCTTATTTAAAAAATAAAATTCTTATTGTAAAGCGGGCTTTCAATGATGTTCTTATGTTTTTCTTAATCGAAAGTGCCCAAAGTGTAGACAAGCAGAAAACATGACATATACAGGTTGATTTTATATCTTGTTTTTTCCACCTACTTGTCCAGTTTATGGCGGCCCCGATGTAAGTCATCTGTAGGCAGGGGAATACTGACCGAAATTGGTTATCCCCTAGTACCTTATGTATCTGGATGATTACCAGTGTCAATGGGCGCTTGTAGGCAGGATGAGTAATATTTAAAAAGACAGGAACAGTTTTAGTTAAAGCAAAAGTTAGTACTTTTTAAGCCTCTTGAAATAACTAGGTCGAACCTGTCATCGTCACTTGGTATATATTCATTTTGCTTTATAATAAATCAGTTATAAATAAAAAATAATGTAATATTTTTGTATTAATTCCAATTTCTTGGCGGTAATTCCATTAAAAAATTAAAGGCACATTGGGTACCGTTGAAAGTAAATAAAAAATAGTTTGGCGCCAAATATTAAAATCTCTATACTTCAGTGAAAGGGACAAAAATAGTAATGCGTTTTTAAGTTTTTAGAAGAGCAAATTTTAGTTTAAAGGGTTGTTATAAGAGTGCCGCAAGAGTTAAAATATTTTTTGATGTTTTAGAGCGTTCCGGGGGAAGCTCTTTTTGAATTTTAAATTATTATTTTAGTATATCTAATATACTTAAATAAAACTGGCTTGCTATTTTTTTAAACGTAATTATATGCTCTATAAACATGTCGATTGAGTGAAAAAACAGCAAAATAATTTGGTATGTATTACTGTTAAACATGATGCTTATTTTTTTTTGTAAATTATTTCTTTGTTTGTAGCTGGAATATGATATTTTATGTTTTTTCATAGTAATATAAGTTGGTATACTTCGTATTTAATAGCAAACCAAATGTACTTGGTTTTTTCATTTTAAAATTATATTTCATTGAAAAATACTACAGTTTTTGACCTACTAGGAAATTCCAGTGCTTTTAAAAATTTTGTTTGTTAAGATACTCATGCAATTGGGGTATCAGCATAAAGGCAAAATCAAGCGGATTTAGATTATACAGAAACAAAGGGCGATGATTGTTAATTAGACTTTAAAAAGGAATATGGTAATTGTCTCGAAAGTTGCCTCCTCTCCGATTTTGACCAAATTTGGTATAGGGGTTTTTTTTGGGGCGCTGATAATGAATCTGAAAAAAAATCGGCAACGTTTCGTTTACGAGATATTGATCATCAAAGTTGAAAATCAAACTAACCTCATTTTCACTATATTCCCCCTTCTTTTTGTACACAATTCTTGATTTTTACACTAAAGTGGTACACAATATTTCATAAACACCTTCTGAAAGTGCGGAGGGTGATAAACATCACTGCACCTAGGCCTCAGTAGGCCCGTTGTGCTTCATAAACACCTTTTAAAACTTTGTATTTTTATTTATTTTACACCTTTTTTTCCATTAAATTGCGAACTTTTAAGTTCAAAGGCAGCAGCCATATTTGTTTATAAAATCCCTAGTGTATACACTAGGGATTTTATACCACGTTATGGCGTGTGAAAGTGGAGGTTTGCAATTAAATGGAAAAAGGCTGTAAAATAAATATAAAAACAAGTTTTTAAAAGGTGTTTGTGAAATATTGTGTGTTACTTTAGTGCAAAAATCAGGAATTCCGTGCAAAAAGAATGAGGAATAATGTAAATAAGGTTAGTTTGATTTTTAACTTTGATGATGAATATCTCGAAAACGAAACGTGGCCGAAAAAAACCCCCGTATATTGTAGGATCAATATAAGAATGAAAATTCGGTTCTCTTTAAAAGGAAAAAAACATAAAGAGTAGCGGAAAAGGTTTGATTTGAACTGTCGGCCGCCTTTGCTTTTTATAATGTGCCGCTTTCCGCACGTGTCTGTAAAAATAATCCATATAAAAGGCAAAGGCAGCCGCCAGTATAAATCAACCTTTTACTAGTAAAAATTACACAGATCTACAAAAAAAAGTGGTATGTGCTGGGTGTCGGACTAAGGTTTTCTAGCGTTTTTTTTTCCGCTGAACGCCAATCTGAAGTTAAAATTGGGGGTTAAACAGCAAGAAATAGAGAAAAACCCAAAAAAACGAATATAAACTATAAGAGATATAAAAAAATTATGAAACAAAAAATAGAGCTTTTTAAATTGTCTATAAAACAAGTTATATAAACATTTTTGATAAAATAAATAATAAAGGAGATATAAACGAAAATGTAATTTTGATAAAAATTTCATCCAAAATGGGGAAAAAATATATATTTTTTTATTAATGTGATTTTTGGGGTTTTTTATTATAAATCTTTTATTTTACTTATTTGAATCCTAAATCACTTAAAATTTGCAGAAAAAATCCAAAAATAATAATTAAAAAATATTCAAATTTTTTTTCAGTGGTATGCCTTTAAAACATCCTAAAAATTCGTTTTTTTTTTGATTATAACTCGAAAAATATTGCATTTAGACAAAAAAATTATATATCTTAAATTAAAGGTCTTGTAAAAATACATAGTTTATGTCATATAAAGTTTCGTGTATCTTCTACAGTGTTTAAGATATTGACGCTTTAAACTAAAAAAAATCGTTAATATCTGAAATTACGTCTTTTTTGATTTTTTGCTGTTTAACCCCCCAATTTTAAAAAATACGCCAGAATATCTTAGTCCGACACCCAGCACACACCACTTTTTTGTGGGGGCCTGTGTTATTAGCAGTGACTTCAAATGCTCATCAGATAACTTGGATCTGTATATATTTTTGTATATTTCAGTTTGGAAAATGTTTTGTCACACGGATAAATAGTTCCAAAAGCGAAAAAAAACCACGAGCAAAAAACTTATGAAAGCTGATCAAACTGTGCGAGTTAAAGACTAGTATAAAATTCCAGCAATAGTGGATATAGATATTTTTCTTTAAATATATTATTCACTGCAAATCAGTCATTTCCATGTGAAGTGCTGAGACAAGAATTTCTATGTCGGCTTTAAGAGAGTTTTGAAAAATCTTGATGTTGTTTGCAAATTGCATTAAGATCTGAAAAACAAGATTCAAAATTAACACAAAAACGTTTTCTACGTTTTTGTGTTGAGGCACTTCTCTAATGGGGCTTTTCCGAATCGGCTTTTATTATATTTAAAGACGAGCGATATCATAACACTTATTGATCTGTATTTTTATTAGCAAACTAAAAATCAGTGTGTTTTTAGTAATATTTTAAGTAGTTGAGAGTTTGATTATTAAAAAAAAAACTTTTAACCTAAAATTAATGTAAAATTTACTAATTTCTATGATAAATCTACTGTTGTTTATGGATGATGTGAGGAGGTACTGTTCTGCAGAAAATTGACTTCGGCTACTATCTGTCTAAACCAAAATTTGCGCGTAATTTTAAGCTACAGAATGTTGGTATGATAAACTAGGCTTGATCTTGGCCCTTGGGACTTGGTGGAGGAATCAGTTTGCCTTTTAGGCTAAAAAGTTTAAAGATCCCTCCCCTTTATAAAACGTCGTAACTGTCGCGAACAATCACTTAAACTCACTGTGTAAATTCGAAAAGTACACAAACAAGCTGCTGCTCTTCAGAGAGAGGAGAGGTTTCGGCCGACAAACGGATTGCGGAGTCTTGTTCTTTAGACTTTACTGATATTAACATTCTCCTATTATAATTCCGCTATACAGGATTATACTTTAGAAACCAAATTTTTTATAATGGTACTTTTTTTATTGGCATTAAAAAACGCAAAATCTAAAAATAAGTTTTATTTTATGTACATAACAAACCACCTACCACTTATAAGATTAATATATGTTATATTTTATCTTGTACAACTAAGATACATTAAGAGAATCACTTATGAAAAGTCATAATTAAGTATGATATTCTTGCATATAAACATTTTTTTGTATTTCTAACAAAAGTTAAATAATTCGGCACTTAATAAAGCAAAATTTAAAAAATAAAACTATTTACACATGTATATCTAAAAGTTTTTACAATACACTGATAGAGGTTCTGACTAGATAAATACAAATGTATCCCGAACTCCTTTTAAATTAATAACTAATAATAACTATATAACTATTTTAAGTTTATTTATCCTAAAACGGGCAGTATTATATTTATACATTTTATATAACTATAATATAATAAATTGTAAAGAAAAAAAATCCATTATCTATAATAATACTTATATTCTGGAAAATTTGGGATTGTTTTTCTGTACACTGTTATATTTTAATTAAGTTAAAACTTCACCCACCTTCCTAATTAAACTTTAATTGTATACCTTAACTACACATTTTTCAAAAAGTATTAATAAAATGTACAGTTTTTTTTTTTTAATATTCCTTCGATACTTTTAATAACCAAAAAAAAAATACTAAAGTTGAAGAATATGTTCGGGACTGTACAAATTTATTGATAAATCGGACAACTGGAGTAGAGTTGACAAAAAAAATTAAACGATTTTTAATGGAGGACCCTAGGTAAATTTAAGCAAAAGTAAATATGATCTTAAAAAGTCTCAGATGTTAACATCTAGATCTAGATACTTTAAATGACGGATGTATTTTAGAAAAGGGTTAATTGTTAGGTATGTTGTCTCATAAATTTAATAGAAAAATCCCACTGTCTAAGAAATTTCTAAATGGTCATAACGTTTTTTTTTTATATTTATGACAGCCTATGAAGGCTTGATGCTTAAATACTTGGGTAAATTGGGTTAAACATCCAAAATCCCGACACCCACGGTTCCGTCAACGTTGTCCAAGAACTGAAACATGCAGTTATCGCATTTCACAGCACCTCTTAGATAACGCGGTAGGGTCACGCAATGTTATTTTAAATAACAATTACCTAAATATGTCTTCCTGGCTGGAGATCGAACCAGAGTCGCCTGCGTAAAGGGCAGAGACTCTGTCCACTATGCTATCGAGAAGTTTAAAGGTTTGGAAAAAAAAATATTTTTATTTTTCTGTCTTAGTTTTTAATTTAAAAAAAATATATATAGTTACTTTCATTTTGACAGTAAACGCTAATATTAGTAGGGAATTTCGTTCGAAAAATGTATACCAGCTTCATTAAAAAGTATATGATTATATTATTATAATATATATATATTTTATATATATATATATATATATATGAAAACGGTCGGATAATGGCATATAAAAAGTGCATGCATTTCATATAATGAATAGCTTCCCAGTATCATTTTTTATAGCACAAATAATCTGCTCAAATTTTGATTAATTCCATATAATATATTAAATAATGCCTTAAAATGTTTTAAAAAACCTTTTGTTTATGACTTGCAAAGAAAACATACTAACCCAAAAAACAAAAACCTTTAAAACTATTAACGGGTAACTCCCCATCTACCATTTACCAAAGATAATGGAAACAAGAAAACTGAAAATTATTTTAATCAGAGTAGTTTTGCATTATATTGTTTTATAAGAATTAAATTATTTTTTGTATTTTTTAATAAATTAAATCAAAGATATTTCTTTCTTGTTAAAACTTTTTTAAGGTACATTATTAAAAATGGTAATTTCATCAAAATTTGATCAATATTTTCATTAAAAAAATATAAAAGGTTAAAAATATTAAAAATATATAATTGTAAATTTTATATTACCTATAAGAAAGAAAAAGTTTCACAAAATAAAATAAACTATAATATATAAAAAAAAATAAAAATTTTAAATTATATATATTATAAATATATATATTATTATATTATATATATATATATATATATATATATATATATTTTTCAGTCTAATCTTATGAGAAAATGTAGTACAGTTTACAGAGCAAACAGAAGTTGTTTTGGTAACTAAAATTTTACAGCAAACCACCAGTACCATCTTTAAAAAAGATGCGAAGAACATAACAAAATTTCGTACAAAAGTTGGCTTTTCTCTGTTTTTTATATGAAAGAAACTGTGAAAAATAGCCATTTTTTCTTTTATAGTGAAACATTTTAATTAAATTGAAATTTAATCGCGATACTGTCAATAGGACTTTTGAAAAAAATCGAAATACAAACAAAATGTTTTTTTTCTAATCATTATTGTTAGAAAAGTCGAAAAAACCGCTGAAATTGACAACTTTTTCAAAAATTCATAACTTGGACCCTTTTAAAGTTGAAAGCTGATCTTCGGGAAAATGATCACGCTGTCCGATGTGTGGTTTTTTCAAAGTCGCAGTTTAAATGTTTTGCAGTTATATTTTGGACGAGTGTGTTAAATGTAATTTTCCGATTAAAATGCAGTAAACGGATTAAATGGAACTTAATATTTTATTCTACAACTTGTATATCTTCAATTTCCATATACATTTGGCAAAAAATGTTAAAAACGGCTTCAAACATTACGGTGACCGCGCGATCTCGTTTCTGAAGTAAATGGTGGGAGGTTAAAGCAAGCTAGGGGAAATGTATCGCGACAGGCGATATGCAAGCTATTTTGGTCTATTCAAATTCGTTCAGATGTTAAAGTTAAATTCCGATATTCAAACGCTATAATATTTGAAAAACAGTTGAATTTAGATATATACACAATATGGGTACTATTTTACTTATAATAAAACCATTTTCAGAGGTGCTGATATTCCATCGAAAGAAGAGTTTTCAGTTGTCAAAGACTATATATTTCGAAAGGGCGCAATAAACGTATTCAGTGAGCTCTATAATCAACGCGAGGCCTTTAATAACACATACGAAATGTTTGCTACTAGCGTAACCTTTACCTTAACGGCCAGTAATCGCCCTCAACGTATGGCAATGGAACATCAAAGGATGGCTGACCTAATCTTCCTGGCCTTTAAAAGAAAATATACCGAAAAATTAGATTTTCAAGTCTTTTTAAAAAAAATTAATGAAAGACGTCATAGAAAATTCCAACTGTTTTAAGTGTTAAAACAGCTGTAAATAGGTAGTTAAAATTGTTTTAAGAAACGTTTCGATTTGTTACGTTTTTTTGTTTCTTTGTTTAATTTTGATATAAAATACCTAAGTACCTACTAAAATGAAAGTAATAAATTCGCCCTGCCTGAAAATTTTTCGGCCCTTCCTAACATTTAATCCTGGTTACGGCCCTGCGTCCGCGTTTAGCCTGTTTAAACAACAAATTATAAACAATCGTATTCCCGAATATCAGCTTTCCGAGTTGACAAGGGTCCAAGCTATGAATTTTTCAAAACTGACTTCTCTCTGAAAAATGCACCAATAAGGATTAGCTAAAAACCATTTTGTTTGTTTTTCGATTCTTTACAAAAGTCCTATCGACAGCATCACAATTAAATTTAAATGTTTCAATCTAAAAGAAAAAATTGGCATTTTTCACAGTTATTTTCATATAAAAAACCGAAAAAAGCCAACTCTCAGCAGTGGGGGTTTGCTGTTATTTTTTAACCAAAAAATCTCTAAAAACTGTCCTAGTGGCAAATATCCACAGTACACTAGTCCAAGGGGTGTAATTCGTTTTACAAATATTAAAAATTATAATTTATTTTTTATTTTATCACGTTTATTTTAGTATTACCTTAAATAACTTAGAAATACAATTTCTCAAAAACCACATATACTTAACAATGAGTATTGTATTGGCACAAAAATAATGGAGCAAAAGATCCATTTTAAAAGCCAAAATGATGATTTTAATTCGTAAAGAGGTTTTTTTATATTTTCACTTATTTAAACTTTCCCACAACTCATCATCGCCCCACTTATCATTAACAACTGGCTTGGTCTGTTCTTTTCTCTTCTCTTTTCTATTTGCTGTCTTGCTTTCTGTAGGTGATGTTGTTATACTGTTGCTGGCTGAGTATTCCCTAAATAAAAGTGGTAAGTTACAAATCACTTCAATAATATTAACTAAAAACGCAAAGAGATATTATATTTTACCTGTAATCTGACTGATATCCACCTGAAGGAGTGTCATTTTGGTAGCCCCAACTTGAAGAGTCCCAATTATTGGGTGATTTGGGGCTGGAAGCTCTACAAAGACATAGTAAAGTATTATGTTCATTTCCATTATAATTTAAGAAAATTACTTAATAAGAATTACTTTTTACAAAAAACTCTTTACTTAGTTGGGCTACTCTAGATAGCGCCACCTCCTCGCACTGACAAAACGCTGTTAGTAATTGATTGGCTTTTAGTCAGTTAATATTTGTCTTCTGACTTGTTATGTTTTATCTTTTTTTGCAGCTATTTGTTCACTTTATTTTTAATTGTATTCAATGTTTGCTTTTTTGTTTACGTTTAAAATCGTTGTAATAGCAAGACCAACTCAATAGACATAGTGTGATTAAAACCCTTTGATTTGTAAGGTTCGGCGACCATAGGAACAGATAGGTTTAATCATTGAAATTTATGCCTAGACATAATAAACTATAAGTTTGTTTGAATCACGGATCCTAGCAGGGGCAGAGAAAACAACTTTGGTAAAAACCTTCGCTAGCGCTATCACACAAAAAAATAAAAGTGGTGTGTGCTGGGTGTTGGACTAAGATTTTCTGGTGTATTTTTTTTCGCTGAACAAGAATCTGACATTAAAATTAGGGGTCAAACAGCAAAAAATCGAGAAAAACACAAAAAACCGACACAGTACGTTTACCGGCAGAAACCTGCTACCACGGAATGTTTGGACTACGACTATACAGGGTGTCCCAAAAGTAATGGGACACAGAGCAACAGCAGATTCCTTAGGTCAAAATATTGCAATATATGTAAACTTGCCTTATCCCAAAGTTGATAATAACCAAGATACAGGGTGTTAAACTTGTAGTTTTGCTTTAGTTTTTTTGTAATAATTTTTTAACTAAATGACATAGCGATGCAAAATTGGGGATTAGGAGGTTCTTTATGGCATAACTTTTTAAAGGCTTAGTATTTTGGCCTGTTTATTAAAAAATAAGTTACTATAATTCCCTCTGTATCAAAAATGCATACCTCATTTAAGTCTCTAGAAGCAACTGAATTGATTTCAAACTTTGCAAAGTAATAGTTTTTAACAAGCTGATCAAAAGTCTCCAAGGGCACAAAACCCCCCTCCCCCTCCAAAATCACCCACAAAAGGTCCCCAAATCCCCAGTGACCTTTGAGGCGGATTTTTGGGGGATGGAGAAGCTTTCGGGTTTTGTGCCCGTGGAGACTTTTGATCAGCGTGTTAAGAATTATCACTTTGCAAAGTTTGAAAACAATTGGTCGAAACCCATTTTTTATAAAAAAAATTGGGGGTCTTTTAAAGTGAGTTTATCTAGAAAACAGTTGCTCCTACAGACTTAAATGAGGTATACATTTTTGATGCAGGGGAATTATAGTAATTTTATTTTTAATAAACAGGTCAAAATACTAAGTCTAAAAAATCTAAAAGAAGTGCGGTAGGCCGAAGCTGGCGCCCTCTACTAGCAACATCAAAAACATGGACGAATTTGAATTTCTCGCCTCAAAGAACCCCTAAATCCCCAACTTTGTATCGCTTTGTCATTTAGTTAGGAAATTATTACAAAAAAACAAAAACAAAATTAAAAGTTTGACACCCTGTATCTTGGTTATTATCAACTTTGGGATAAGGCAAGTTTACGTAAATTAAATTATTTCGACCTAAGGAATCTGCTGTTGCTCTGTGTCCCATTACTTTTGGGACACCCTGTATAAACTATAAAAGAAATACAAAAAAATTTATATAACAAAAAATAGAGCTTTCCAAATTGTCTTTATTAAAAGTTATATAATTTTTTTTAATAAGATAAATAATAAAGGATATATAAACGAAACTGTAATTTTGACAAAAAATTTTAATCCAAAATCAAAAAAAATATATATATATTAATGTGATTTTGTTTTTTTTATAATAAATTATTTATTTTTTCAATTTTTTGCTCTTTGACACCCAATTTTGACATAAGATTCGTGTTTAGCGAAAAAAAATACGCCAGAAAATCTTAGTCCGACACCCAGCACACACCATTTTTATTGTTTTGTGGGCCTGTGTAATCGATAGGAATTATAGGCATAAGTTGAGTCGGCCAATGGAATACTGTTAAATCTTGAAAAATTTGACGGACGTAATATTAAACACCACATTTTTGTCAAATCTTTCAAGGTTAACATCATGGAAGTGACTTCGCTGCCGGCGCTGGCTTTTAAAACTTTAACGTGAATTTGTAAGCTTTTCTTTCTGTATATGTACTTACTTTGATCCTTGTTGACTTCCGGTACTCCAGTCATCTTCCCTTCCATAGCCATTACCACTACCAACTAAAGACGATCGTTCTCCTGGTGAATGATAGTTTTCACCACTTACTTGTCCGTATCCACCTGTTTGGTATTCTGTTGTGCTATTGGTGCCTCCCATTTCTTTCCAGCCCTTACGTCCTAATTCACCCATCTTTAAAATTAAAAAAAATAATTAGTAACATATATAAACTTACGGGATCCGAATTAGAGACGACCTTAACTCATCTGCCAACTGAATGACAACTATTTTTTTATCAAATATAGTATGTAAACAAATGTATTGCGAATGGGTCGCCTAAAAAATTATGGTCAAGGCTACGAATAATTAAAAAAAAATTGATATTCCCGGTATAATGTCAATTTTAATTTTTTATTCTACATGACTACTAATTTAATATATATTTTTTTAATTTTAAATTTTAAAAATTTCATTCAATAAAGGTTTTATTAATGAAATAAAAGAAAAAAAAATTGTATATTGATACTGTCATGTAAAATAAAGAAATAAGAATTGACATTAAATAACAACCAATTTGCAATACATTTGTTTACATACTATATTCGATAAAAAATTCTCATCCAGTTGGCAGATACTATTATTTTTGATTGTGATTTTTAAATTTCGAATGTACTAATCCGGACAATGATATATATAGTCTAGGACGAATCGGCGCATGAGTACCGAAAATTATTCCACCTCATTTTTTTTTATACGATCCTCTTTAAATTGCCCTACTGATGATAAAAATGCATGTTGCCAGGGGGCCACCTGGTGACATTTTTTTTAAACCGAAATTGTTTAAACAATTGCATGGAATTGTTATTTCCCAACCAGGCATTTTTTATTGAAATACAAATAAAAAAGGTCCTATGACTTTTTACGATAAAGTTAATATTTTTGGAGATATGGATTTTTAAAAGGTCGAAAAATCTCCAATTTGGGTACTTTTGACCCATGAAAATATATTAAAAAAAAGAATAAAATATAAAAAATATATTTTTGGATTTTTAATACAGTAATTAATAATATCCTAAATTGAGATTTGAATTTTTTTTATTGTTTATATCTGTTTTTCAATTGTTTATTAAGCGCGTTCACAAGCTTTAATAACTTTTGTAAAATTGATTTCAGAAAAAACAATAAAAATATATATAGTCATAGGACCTAAAAAAATTGAACTAAAATCTCTCTAGAGCTTGGAATTAAAAAACGATCAAATTAAAAATAATGACATCTTAGTTATAAAATATGCGAGCCGAAAGTTTGACAGAAAGACTTTCACCTACAATAAGAATATTTATAGATATGAAAAGGGAAAAGAGTTGGTTATAAATGTTTACTGGTATGTCAAAAATTATACCACCTATTTTCAGTTAATCTGTAAACAAAAAATCCTATTTTTATTTTTAAAGCAAAATCTCAAGTCTATTCCATGTGTCATTATTTTGACATAAAAGTTCCACGTACAAATAGCGCCCGGGGTACCCTGGAGGATGAATCTTTCCGGAAATATTTTAGATTTCCATAGCAACCAAACAAAAAATGAAGCTTTAAGTGGCTTCAAAATGTAAAGGTGAAATTTTTAACAAAACAAAACATAAAGAATGGTTTATTATTTTAAGAAAGAATATTAGATGGACCAAAGAAAGGATAATAGATGAACCAATTTTAAAATTTAAAAGTTATGGTTTCATGGAAAGCCACATTAAAAAAAATATAGATTATACTTAGTAGTTAAAAAAAAAGCAAACTTATTACTTTTTGCGTTAAAGGGAACACCCTGTATATTATGTGATTTTTGATCTTGCATACAAATTAGGTGAATGATAAAACCAAGAAAATATATTTAATTTTCTTGGTCAAGTAAATTGTTTCTTTGGGAAGTCCCCACAGATTTTTTCAATTTTAACTTTAACTATTAACACAAAAGTCAAAAAATTAGCATGGTCAATTTTCTTCCTAATAAAACTTTTAAACGAGGTTCAACATTTAAAAAAATAAAGTCATATTAGGTTTGACCCCTTGCAATCGAAAGAAAAAAAAATTGGTGATAAAAATGAAGCTCACAAAAAATCTTAATTCAGGTGTTTTTGCTATTTTCCCAGCATATTTTCCTTAATTTTTAGGGACACAATTTCAGTAATATTTCCCACCCCGTACACTATAAGTTATAAGTGTGAAATAAACAATGTTTTAACATTAAAGAAAATCCGTGATTTATCTCTTATGTAAAAGTGAGGTTTTGAGGCTCCACATATACAATTTGCAGGTTCTTAGAAATGACAAAAACTCCTAAATTCCTGATTAAAACGATCACGGGAACTTTTTGATTTAAATTTGTTTTTAATATTGCAGAAGATAAAGAGAAATTGTTTCCCGATAAGTCAATTAATTTTTTTAAACACAATTTTAATAAAAACATTGTGTTTTAAAAATCTTAAAAAAGAAGCTTTTTCTTCATTTAAATCTCACAAAAAAAGTAATAAAAAAAAACAAGTTAACTCAAGAAAATTTTATTGTCTTGCAAAGCAATGTCAACTTTCTTTGATCTTAGCCATGAACACCGCATCGAATGTCCATTTGTTCTTGTGGAAATCGCCAAATTCATTTAACATTGGCGATATCGGAAAAAATCTCACGTCTTTAATTTACTCTTAGCATCTTATAATATTTGTCTGACTAATGATTACTCTAAACGTCTACTACAGATTTATATTAATAAATTTATTATAAAAAATTGGGTACTTGCGGGATTAAAGAGTGTTAAAATGAGTAAATCTTTACCTTTGTAGCCAAACTGGAAACTTGAGTAGTAACATCTTCTATTAATGTTCCATCTCTGGCCTATTTTTAAAAACATAAACAAAAAATAAAATAAAACCTAAATCGCTTAAAAATATAAATTACAAAACTAAAAAATATATTAAAATTAATACCAGAAAGAACTATTTAAACAAAATTTTAAAACAAAATAAAAAAATTTTGAAACTGAAAATAAAATCAAATAAAACAAACCTTTTCGCCTACATGAGTGCTAATATCAACTACCTTCTGACTTGCTAATCCTCCATATTTGACTGCATTTTCCGTTGCTTTACTTGCTATTTTTGTTGCCGATGATGACAAAAATGACCAGCCCTAAAAAATAACAAAAAATAATATGAAATTAAATATTATCAGCTGTTTTTATTTATTAACTCAAAATAATATCAAATCTTTGAAATTGTATTTCGGCCACTATGTGTCGCACATCGTTGGGATAAAATTATTTTTAGTATAAATGTCCAGGGAAAGTAGCTGGAAATTATTTTAAAGTTTCTAAAACTATCGCGAGATGGCGCAGCTGCAATGGTAATTTAAAAAACCTATTTTTCTCCAAAATTAGTTGGTATTGGGTACAATTTTGAAAACATCATCAAAAACTCTAACCAATTCTGCATCAGTTTGGTTAGGGACTTTTTGTCGTATTTCCAATAATAAGGGCGTGGCAAGATAATAAATAATACAACTTTCAAATAGCTTTATCTCCTACATCTTTTATTGAAAGTAGTTCAAGTGGTACTAGTTTGAAAGAAAATCTAAAGTTCTTTTAAATGTCGTCCTTTTCGGAGTCGGCTAGTTTGTAGTTCAGCAACTAGAGGGCGTTGTTTAAGGAAATCTCAGTTTTTTGAGAATTGCTAGAAGAGAAAAAAAATACCTACACTTTGGCAAAACCGCGTTTTGATAACTGCAATCGTTTTCGAGTTATTTCAAAGTAACCTGTTTTTCATGATAAATAATATTAACAATTAATCAAAACAGTCTTTGTGACAGAGTAAAAGAATAAATACTGTAAAGGAAAAAAAATACTGAAAACTATTTTAATGTTTGTATTGTATCCATTACAGGACAGAATGAACAAGAGAAAACATAAAAATGCCGTGATTTATTAATTCTAATTTAAATATTAGTCAAGTAGGCTTGAAAATAAAAACAACAATAAAAGATAGGAAAACGACATGAAATACTTAAATTTACAGTTGTCAGTTACACTCCAATTTTTAAATAAATAAACTGACAACTTAAATAGGTCATGTCGTTTTCCAAACTTTTGTTCTTATTTTTATTTTCAAGCCTATTGACTAATATTTAACTTAGAGTTAATAAATGCTCCAATCAAGGCATTTTAATGTTTTCGATTGTTTATTCTGTTCACTAGAGAACAGACAATACAAACTTTAAAATAGTTTTCAGTATTTTTTTTTTTACTTTACAGTAATTACTCTTTTACTCTGTCACAAAGACTGTTTTGATTAATTGTTAATATTATTTATCATTTGAAAAACAGGTAACTTTAAAATAACTAGAAAACGAATGTAGATATCAAAACGTGGTTTTCGCCGTTCTTTTCCTCTTTTAAATCTACAATAAAAAAATCATATCATCGTATTTAACTTTCTTAAGAAAATCTCGAAAAAACCTAGTTTTCCTTAAACAGCGCCCTCTAGTTGGTGACTACAAACTAGCCGACACCGAAAAGGACAATATTTGAAAGAAATTTACATTTTCTTACCCACTTGAACCAGTTTAGATAAAAGATGTGGGAGATAATGCTATTTGAAAGTTGCATTATTTATTATCTTCCCTCACCCTTATTATTGAAAATTCGACAAAAAGTCCTTATTAATTTATTATTAAATTATAAAGCAAAAGGCAAAAACGGCAAGTCAGCCAGCAAGACGTGCAATATTTTGTCTCTTAAATAAATGAATTGATAGTTAGCCAACATGTGCGAGGACAGTGTGCTGTACTGTATTTTCAATTATTACTTTTAATATTAATTAATTTTTAAGATACCAATATACAATTTGTTGGTTGAGTTTTTGAGTACGAGTAATAATTGACCAACAAACATTATTTACTTTTTTGTAGACTTCTTAAGCCATACACTGTAGGACTACTTCCTTTCTGCTAAATCTTAAAAATGCATTGCTTTGAACAGGCTAGACCATTCTGGTGTATTCAAGACTTTCCTATAGTTAATTGAACCGTCGAACAGTTTCAAATAAACGATAACCAGTGTTTCCTAAAGCCGCCATTTTTTTATTCATCTGGTTATTTAGATTTAGACGCTTCAGAATGATCGGAAGCAATTCTTACAGTGAATGTGACTATTCCTTATTGATTTCGATAAATTTAGAAACATAAAATTTAACATGTTAAAAAAATATTTTAGTTCAGTACATGATAAAATTATTATCAACTTTCCCCTAATACCCTAACTATTTATTCTCCAAAAAAGGATAATAAGAAAGATATTTTTAATGGGCCCCTTGGACTCATGCAGGCCGATCTTCTTGAGTAAGAGGGTCTTACCTATGTCATCCATTTTGTTCATGGAAGCAGCGATGTTTGTTAAACGCTACAGAGATAAATTTCCCACAGTATCAACTGTATATTTATGACACAAGAAATAATAATGATATTTTAATAGCTAATTTTAGACTCTCAGCTTATCGAAAAAGTGCTTTCTGTTTCTGAAGCACTCCTTTTAATAAGCTGCCATTACATTAAAGGAAATTAATTTACTTAGGAAGTTTAAAAAATCACTGCTATCTTTTTGATAAATGATTTAATAGTGTCAATGATTTCTAAAATTTGTTTGTCGCGGTGTGTACTGTAAAGAGTCTGAGCTCCAGCATGGGCATATTCGGATGATTTTAATATTCGAATATTTGTATTCCGGGAGATCTTTATATTCGGAATATCTTGGGAATATCATTCGACATATGAAACATTGACCGATCAGCGCCAGTCGATATTCGATATATTGCGCCGACCGCCGACCGTCGACTTACCCCGAAGTCGAAGCGTTTTCTTTCGAAATAACGAATTATTCCGAATAAATCAGTTGTCGGAAGATGAAAAATATATTTTTTTCGGCTTTAGATTTTAGTCGACTATTTTAGTTTTTTGGGTTATTTTTTTTTCCTTTGTTTTTGGTGGGGGCGGGTTTTTTTTCTTTTTTAAATTCGTAATTATTTGGGTGCATAGAATTTTACAGGGGCCCCCAAAAAAATCAACACTGGAAAATTTTATTCGATATAATTTTTTTTTGATATCTCATTTTAATTAAAATTCATTATGAGGAAATGCATATTAAATTAAATTAAAATTATGTGGGGCTTGTGGCATCCGACATTTAAATTTTAATCATTTTTTTTATAGCTCCCCCTATTTAAATTGGATTGGAAAAAAAAATTCCGATAAGTAGGGAAATAAAACGATTGGAATACAATTTCGGGTTCCAAAAATAATGAAACATTGAAACAGTTAATTCAATATGTTGGAAGGTTCCACCTTGAACCCTACTTTTGTTATTATTTTTTTTTGTATGATGGTATTTTTTATTTTATTTTTTATTATTTTTTGGCTAGTAGATACATTTTTTTTAGATTCAACATTGTTAAACCAACATTAGTATTTTTTTTCTGTGGTTTTTAGTTTTAGTACTTTGTAGTTTTAATTTTGGAATTAATACTTTTTGAGTCTTTTAATGGAAAAAAAAAAAATATAAAAAAAAATTAAAAAAACAAATTTTAGAATGTTTCAATAAAATAATTTTAATTCCTTTTTATAACAACTCCCCTAAACCCCAAAAAAAAAATAATATTCTGTCAGGGTGCCATTAATCACATGATGTTTTGCCTTTTTAGCCCCCCCTTTTCCCCCCCGGGGATACAAGGTAAAGGGGTTAACTAGTCCCCCCCCACCCCAAAAACACATGAAATTTTTTTTATAAAGTATTTTAAAAAAAATTTCAGAATATTACCCTTTAAATAAATATAATCAAATTTTAAATTTGGGGGAAAAGAATTAAGAAGTGAAAAAAAATTTCAAAATTTTAAAGTTTCAAGTTTTTTTTCTAATATCTCACTAGACCACCCCCTTTCCCCCTTGTGATTTTTTTGTTTTTTTTTTGAAAACCCCTGTTCTGAGCCTTTTTTTAAAGGGGATGATCCCCAAGTTTTTTATTATTATTTTTAAAGTACATATTGGAAAAATTTAAAAAAATTATTCCCCGCTGCTAAAGAATTTAAAATTTTTCCCAAAAAACTCTTGGGCCCCACTTCTGGAGGTGTTTTTTGGGTTTGTAACCGAAGCCACGTATTTTCCCACCTTGACTCGGGTATATCACAAAAAAAAAATATTAGGGGGTAAAATAAAAAAAAAAAATGATATGGAAAGGAAATATAAATTTATGGTTATATTAATTCGGGTTTTTGGAAAATCTTTTTTTTCCCGGGGATAAAGTCTACAGTGCCTTCATTAATGTTTGTACACCACGTGACCACGCGATTTTGGTTTGTAAAAGTGGCTCCACTGCTTGGTTTCTTCCTATTTACAAGGTTGCCAAGTTGAAAAAATTTCCCAAAAAATTTTTTTTGCCTACGTTTATTTTTTTGTGACCATTTAAGTTTCTAATCTCCGAACAAAGAAAAAAATTTTTTTGTAAAAATTACTGATTATAATAACCTCCAAAAATTTAAAAAAATTTCCCAAAAAATCATAATCAGTGAAAGGTTAATGGTCAAAGAACACCCCTTTTTATGGGGAAAAAAAATTAGTGTTGGCAACAAAATTGTTTGACAGCTGATTTGACTGATATTACTGACAGACCGGTATTGTTGGCGTATTTGGTTTTTGGATAGTTTATTTGGAAAAGTTTTAGTTTTTTTTGATTAAATTATTTTAAAAAAAGAATTTTTAAAAACTTAAAAAAGTTCTTTTAAAGAGCTACTTTGCATATTTGGGGGTTTTTTAAAGGTAAGTTACATGTGTTTTTGTTTTTTTGAGGTTACGTAAATAAAACTTTTTTTTTTTTTTAAAAACGTTTAAAATGTGGACTGCGGAACAAGATGCCTTTATAATAATGGCACTTTTTAAAGAAGTGCAATTTTGTAATGAGGATGGATTTTGGTCATATTCTCTCCAAAGTTGCTGGACCAGTTTAGCAAAAGGGTTTCCCCCGGGGCAATCTTGTTGAGTATGAAACATTTGTTCATCACAGACGTATGCAAATCAATCTTTTTGAAAACAAGCATTGCATTTGAAAGGGAAAAGTCCACGGGAAGGTTTGGGTGTTTAAAGAACCGTCCTTAAAAAAGGGGGCCCCAATGGAGCACAGTCCTAACAAATCGGTAGAAAGCTGTCTACTCAGCCCAAAAAGGGGAAAATTTTTTTAAAAAAAAAGGAAATTTATGTTTACAATGCCATTTTTTTTTTTAAGGAATGTCTGTTGGTACTTGCCATAAAGCACCCCCCAAAAAAAATTGAAATCATCCATAAAGGTCACAGTATTGCAAGAACTCCTTCCACCAGATTATGAAAAAGAGGGTGCATTTTTCCCCCAATGGTTTAATAAAATTTTTAACAATGATGTTTTTTTTTGGACCGTACTTTCTTCTCTGATGAAGCATGGTTTCATTTGCCCGGGTTTGGGGGAAAAATTAAAACTCCCAAAACTTGGGCCCGGAGAACCCAAATACCTTTATCAAAACAAGTTTACCCCCAAAAAAAATGGGGGTCTGGGAAAAAAAATTTTGGAAGGGGGATTATAGGTCCAATTTTTTTTGATAAAAAAAATGCTGAAAGGTACCATAATATTCTGGATAAATTTTTTTTAGCAACTTGATGATGGGGGGAATTTTAGGGGGGTTTTCTTTAACAAGATGGGGTTCCCCGCACACACAGCTCAAAAACCCTTTTCAATACATAAAATTTTAAAGGGAAAATAAAAATAATTAGAAATTTATGGCCCCCCGTTCCCCCGATCTAACGCCATTAGATTTCTTTTTTTTTGGGAAAATTTTTTAAAAAAAAAGGTCTTCGAAACAGACCTCACAATGTTGATGAACGGGGGGAAGCAATTCGACCCCAGATAGGACAAAATTTCAATTGGATTCCAAAAGTTTTTGATAATTTAAAAAAAAGGTCAAATATGTCTAAAAAATGAAGGAAGACAACTATATTTTTTTTTTTATTTTTTGTATAATTATTTAAATTTAAAAATTTTTTAGATTGTTGCATCTTAATTTTTTTTAGCATGTAATAATTATCCTAATTTCTTTTATTTTTTTAATAATTGACTTTTTAATTTTTTTAATAAAGTACAAATAAATCTAAGTAATGCCCACCTTTTTTTAAATCAAGTAGTTTTATTTAAATAATATAAATAAATTTTTAAACCAAAGTTAACATGACTTGAATAGCCCGAAAAGGGGGCCCAAAAAATTTTTTTTTCCGGGAACATGGTTTTTAATGCGGTTCCTTGCATTAAAATTTCCCTATAAATATAGAAACTTTGCGAAAAAATTTTAAACCCCCTGGGGAAATGAATAACTGCATTTTTGCCTTATAAAAAAGCATTTTTAAAAAATTTTTAATTATAAAAAAAAATTTTTAATTTTAAATAATGATGAAAAAAAAGGGTCGAATTTGTTACTCAGGGGGTTTTTGAGGTCCTGAAACGAATATGACATTGGGGGGCCTTGGGGGTACCTGGGGGCGCTAAGGGGGGGGGGAAAGTCATCTTCAAAGTTTTACAACAAAAACCTGCTAATGTCAGCCCCAAAAATTTAAAATTCCCGTTAACGTTTTCACTATCCTCCCCCGGGGACCAAAAGGGGGTCCGTAGACCCCTTTCCAATGTCATATTCGGCATGTCAGCCATTTAAAAAACCCCCCCTATCAAATTCTCATTTCCATCATTTTTTTCCCAGTTATACATTTTTTTTAATAACTGAAACCTTAAAATGCTTTTTTTTTAAAGCAAAAAAAAAAAGTTTTTTTTTTCCCCAAAAATTCAATTTGTTTAAAAAATTTTTAGACGTCGATACGAATAAAAAAAAAAACCCCCTTTTTTAAATCCTTTTTTCTCCACAAAAAAAACCCGTGCTTGTTTCGTTTTTACTAACATTTTTTTTACCCAAATCTCCCCAAAATAAATTATTGACAAAAAAAGAGACTTAAACTAAATGCATAAAAAAATTTTTCCCAAAAAAAAACTGTAATAACTTGGTTAAAAATTTCAATTTTTTAAAAAAAGATAAATGGTAAATTTTCAAACCCTTTAAAAAAAAAAATTTTTTTGACTTTTAAAAAAACATTTTAAAATGCACGGCGCCAATGATATTTTTGGGGGATTTTTTTAAATTTTTTGCCCCCCAAAAAGGGCAACCCGCAACTTTTTTTGGGCACGGGTTTACAGACATTAATAAAAAACCCTGTTTTAAAAATTTTATAAAAGGGGTTCCCCGTTTTCCCCCCCTTTTGTAGCTCATTTATTATTCACTGAAAAATTTTTTAAAATTTTTTTCAGACGTTCCCTTTTTTAAACCCCTTTTCATTTTGGGGAAAAAAATTTTGGCGGGGCCCAAAAAAAGGGGACGTCACAAGGGGTTTTTTTTAAAAGGAATGCTCTGTTTTTTTTATTTGGGATTTTTGTCCCCCTTTTTTTTTCCCCCTTTTAAAATTTTTTCATCCCCGGTTAAGAATTTTTAAGAAAAAAAAAAAAATAAAAAAAAATTTTTTTTCACCAAAATTTAAAAATGAAAAAAAAAAACCAAAGTGCTTGATTAATAGAACTAAACAAGAAACTTATTGGGAAAGTAATATTAGTCAGATCATGTTTGGTTTTAATGTAAGGGTGCCCAAAAATTTAGTGTCAAATTTTTAAAATTTTAAAGGGCACTTTTTTTTTTTTAAATTTTAAAAGGCCCCTGTATATTTTTAGATCGTTAGATAAAAAATTTTAAAAAAACAAACTTTTTTTTTAATTTAAAAACCCCCTTTATCGAAATTTCTAAAACTTTAAAAAAGTTATTGTTGAAAACTCTTTTTGGCATCTTTTTTAATAGGAATACCATGAAAAAAAATGATAGGTGGCTATGAAAAACAATTTTTTTTTTTTGGGGAGTTTATTTAACTTACAGAAACTTATTTTGAAGTATTAAAAAAATTAAATAAATTATTTTTTTTATTAATTAAAATTAAATTTTTTTAAAAAAAACCCCTTTTAAATGTTAAATAAACTTTTTTAATTTTCCCCCTTTAACATTTATGTAACTGTAAACCAATTTCTGGGTAATAATTAACGTTATTACGAAACTCTAATGTCAATAAATTTTTTTTTGGCCACCACCATTTTTACCCAGTGATATTACAATCAAATAGTCCAAAATGTTTTTCAACAAAAATTTTTAATGTGTTAAAAAAAAAGGGAAAAATTTTTAAAATTCTGAATCAAAAAAAACCTAAAAATATACAGGGTCTCATATTTAAAATAAGAAAAAAAAGTGTTTTTTAAAATTTTAAAAAGTTTGACACTAAATTTTGGACACCCGTACAGTTAATTAACCCCAAAAAAGACCTAAACGACTGATATTACATTACTTAATAAGTTCCCCCTTTTTTTGTTCTATTAATCAAAAACACTATTGGGATTTTTTTTTATTTTTTAAAATTTTTTGGTGCAAAACAGTTTTTTTATTTAATTTTTTTTTTTTGAAAACTAAACAGATGTTAACAAAAATTTTGGGAAAAATAAATGACCCGGAAAAAAAATAAATATACAAAAAAAACAGAGGGGGTTCCCTTTTAAAAAAAAACCAATTCACCCCCCTTTTTTTAAACCCCTTTTTTTCCCCCAAAACAATTTTTGTTGAAGGAACGTCTGCAAAATATGAAAAAGGGGAAATAAATGAGCTAAAAAAAGGAAGGGGGGAGGGGGCCCTTAAAATATATATATATATATATATATATATATATATATATATATATATATATATATATATATATATATTTTATATATATATATATATATATATATATATATATATATATATATATATATATAAAATATATATATTTTATATATATATATATATATATATATTTTTTTTTTTTTTTTTTTTTTTTAATTTATTTTTTTTTAAAAAAAATCTATTTTTCAAAAAAAGTACTATAAATTTAAGACTTTTGCTTGTAATAATAATCAAAACCTTTTAATCTAATTAGATTTAATATCCTTGGTTACAGTAATTGTTCATTCATGTTGGAACTCTGTAATGGTTAATGTAATGTTAATGATATTTTACTTTTTATCACTAACCGCAATAACCCCATAAAAAATATGTTCACTTTATACTTTCATACGCGTACACTATAGTAGATCACACAATTTTAGAGGTTAATTTTTTAAACAGCTGTTGGGACTTAATCCAATATATTTGTGTATTTTAACATTTTTAAAACGTCCTGGGAAGACCTACTTAAAACTGATACAACTTTTCCCCCGCCCCTTTAAAAAACCCCCAAAAATTTAAAATAACCCTAACAGCCATGGAAATTAAATTGGCAAAATGGTTCATACTGTATTGTTCAACGTTTATAATAACTTGATTGGAAAGGTTTGACAAATTTAATAACTTTTATCAAGTAATTTATTAAACTATTTTATTTTACAGCTCCAAACAGCCTTGGGTTTTTTTCTAGTGTAGTATGTATTCTAAGATAACTTATTTTATAAATTAGTATTACTTACTCTCTTTTACTAGCATTTTCAACTTGTTTTCGGGCAAAAAATTGATCCTTTTGATCCTTAAACTCAGGTGAATTATAATTTTGATACCCTCCCTGATATGAATCAGAGTTATTATAGGATTGATACGAAGAAGGCGTAGAATGGCTGTTACTAGAAGTATAAGACTGAGATGGTATATAACCACTTGTGTAGTTTTGAGCCGGCGATTTTTTCTCATCCCATGATTTTCCTTGAGCTAATGCAGATATCTGTAAAAAAACATATATGTAATTTTCTGTCAATAAAAAATAAAACCAAGATAAAATATAAGTAATGAAAAAAAAAAATAAAAAAATTAAGTGTTTTTTTTAAGTTGATAAAATAAAGATTACCGACATTTATAATTTAATAAATATACTTCCAGAAATTTTAACGGCTGTTGACCTGTACAGGGTGTCTCATTTTCGACACTTCAAAAAAGTAATATACTACTGTGATCAAAAACTAAGGTGAATATTTCATTTCATTTTTTATGAACTCACAAGTGGGACACCATATATATAAAATATAAAATTAAAACATTTAAAATAAAATTAAACATGTCATATTAACGTTCTAAATTATGAACTTAAAGCACTTAAATTGTAAATTGGAATAGATAATTAAAAATTCCACTAATTTATAAGAATACAATAA